>JAYMFT010345132.1:0-23059 GCA_038088735.1 Panulirus argus
TTTTGAGGCTTCTAATTGACAGCCCAATGTTGTTTTCAACATCACCTTTACTAAGTGCAAGTTTGGCTAGAGCATCAACTTTGTCATGCTCACGGAGGCCTATATGAGAGGGAATCCATAACAATTTGACCTGAATCCCTTGAGAAATAATGTCTGAGTATTTGTGTCTGGCTTCAGAGACCAGCATGTTACATCCTGATATCAGGGTGTTAAGTGCAAATAGTGAAGATAAAGAATCGGAGATAATTAAACTACCTGTGGCAGAGATTTCTACGTACTCAAGAGCGATAAGTATGGCGAACAGTTCGGTTTGTAGAGTAGATGCCTCGTTGTTTATTCTAGCAATTTTCTTTAATCTATTACCACTGGGCTGGTTCACAATGGCAGCACTGCCTGCCCTCCCAGTGGCAGTGTCGCGAAACCCGTCAATATAGATGCACTGGGCTGTTACTGTCAGTCTGCAATTTCTGTATTTGTTCCAGAGCATTGGTTTTTGGCTAAGTGTTGGAGGTGAAGATTATAAGTAATTAGATTCTTGGGTGGACAAGTCGGTGTGGTGATATCAAAAGGAGTTATCTTCCTGGGAGGCAGGAAATGCTGCTTCTTCCTAATCTTATACAGATTATGTACTCCAAACATTGTCATGTGATTGGCTGTTATCTGGATCCATTTAGATTCACTTGTGCCATGGCATATACAGTTTTACAATTCTTTAGAAACAATACTATCTGGATCACCACCCAGAAAATTTCAGTCCTATCATAAGACTGATTTCAAGTATTTTGTCTGCAATGCCGGGGATACCAAGTTCTTTCTGCATGTTGAGTATTTTAGTGGACTTCGGGCAACCAAGTATGATTCTTAAGGCTTCATTTTGCATTTTTTCAAGCCTGTTGATAATTTTGCGTGTTCCCCGCTCCCTTCTCGTTTTCTTTATGACACGCAGGGGATACGTGGGCCGTGTTCTTTCTCCCTATCCAGATAGATAGATAAAAAGATATCACACAAGTGTCAGAGGTCATGATAGACATATTGATATAGATAAATAGATATATATCATACAAGGGTCAGAGGTAGTGATAGACAGACAGATATAGATTGAATAGATATCATATCAAGGTCAGAGGTCATGTGAGCAAAGCACCACTGGTCACTATCAGTAATGCTGAACCGTTCCGGTGGCAGATCCAGTTAGATTTAAAGGACCCGAAAAGTGCGAATGGATATCCAACCTTGCTTAAAATTTGCATAATACAGACGCCATCAATGCCACTGATAATGGACAGAATTTCCGATAGTCATCTGGTTCTGATTTTTAGTCGTTCTTTTATTATCATTTTGTTTCAAAAAAATGCTCTCAGCATTAGTCCTAGCCCAACGGATTTCCCAGCCTTCGTCCCAGCTCAGGGGCTATACTCAGCAATTGTAACTCCGGCTTAAGGACTGTATGATCAATCTGAATGGCCTTCCGTCGCTTTTAAGGATGAATAAGTCCTCCTCAAGCACTCTTTTAGTGAGTCATGAAGTAAGTCGGGGAACTGTAAATGAATTAATCAGGTACACCTATTGCCAACCGGGACGCGTACGGGCGAAATAAACACAACCGAAATGAATTTTCTAAACATTTTATCAGTTATTTAATTGTTCATTCCTAAAATCAATCGTCCTGGGCCACAGATGCAAACTTTAACATCATCTAAACATATTAGGACCGATTATGACCACAGCTCCCTGTTACATTGTTAATCCCTTTGTAACACGTGAGGTCCGCGGTATGCTTGCAATGACGGCTGTACATCCCATCAATATTGCTATTTAGCGCAGTTGGTGGTACGTCCGCATCGTTCTCTCTTATAAAGTTGAGGACGTTTAGAAAACGTGTCCGTCTGTTAAGTCGTAACTCAGTCAAATATACAAAAATATAAATTTTCACTTATGTTTACATCTGTGATAATAGAAGGATGTAGCTTTGATGAAGATGGAGTGTAGGTTAATTCTTTGATGGTTTTGATAAGTAAAAGGATATAAATTTGATGAAAAGGAAGTGTAGGTTAATTTTTTGTTGATTTTAATGAGCGAGTGTCTCGCTCACAGAGGGAGAGAGCAAAGCCTTCTACGAGGAGAGCGAGGCCGAGAAACAAGCCAACAAGGTCGCCATCACTACCCTCAGAACAGATATCAAACTTCTTCATATCAAGATCGAGGAGTCCAACCAGGTACAGCGCACTGATATACCACTTTGCCAGGTAAAACGGTACGTAACTGTACCATTCAGCCGCATTTTAAATAGGTACCGTTTCTTTCTGCACCGCGCAGCCAGGTACTGTACCTGACTGCACCATTGAGCAAAGTACTGTACCTCACTGCACCACTCACTGTCTAATAGTTACACCACTCACAACCAGGTACTATACCTTACTGTAACACTCACAACCAGGTTCTGTAACTTATAGCACTACTCACAACCAGATACTGTACTTAACTGCACCACTCACAACCAGATACAAAACCTAACTGCACCACTCACAACTAGGTACTGTACCACAAACAGCCACGTACGGTACTTTGAAAGAATACGTGAAATTATTAGATAATTTTGTAAACCTACCATAACCTGTAGGGTGTCGGTATGATTTAAGATTAATTTCTATCTGTAATTAGCCTAGAAAATAGTAGCTGTCCCTAACGTGAGCTCAGGGGCTGTTTGAAAAGCTATTCTCAGAAACCAAAATCCACCCAGTTCTCCCCAGCCCCATTATGAGTGACAGTAGCAATCCTATTCTACCGGATCGAGTATGTCACAGAGACAGACGCTCTACAGGGAAGTGAGCGGAGTGTGGAAAGGGTTCTGCAGCAGCGGCGAAGAGCGGCCACTGCCCCCGTCCGCGTCAGGAAGGCAGACACCACCATCAGGGCCTCGGAGTACAAGCTACACGACCTGGTCAAGAGGCTGAACTTCCTCCAGCACACAAGGAAACAGGTCAGTCTAAGTTGAGTTCCCAGGGAGGAGATTTTATGGGTGGGGGGTGTTTATCTTAGCTTTAACACGCTAAGGAACTGGATTTTAAAGTAAAGTTTCCTGATTTAATCGTTAAATTTACCACCCTTTATTGCTCTGGCGTGGTGGGAAAACTAAGGTGTTCGAGTCTGATGTATGGAGATATATAAAACTTTACTTATAGTCTCGAATACCACAAGTCTGGTAAATGAACCCGTTTGTGCGTCCCCCCCACAGCGGGAGACGAGACTGGAGACGCTGAAGAAGCAACTCGGGGAGGCGGCGTCGGAGAAGGCACTGGAGGAGCAACGTACTATCCAAGAGCTTCAGCAGGTCTTGACGCGACTCCTTAAAAGCACGACACTACCCAAAAACACGTACACACACACACACACACATAACAATCCGTCGTAAGAAATGGACCCTTCCTAGGCTGACTAGACCAATGTTAACAAACTAGACAGACAACAGCTTTCTCTGCCGTCGTCCAAACAAATATAGAGTATGAATGCTATTGTAATAAACAGCTTTGTCTATGACAAAAGGTGCCAGGAAGTAAATTACATCTTCAGGATAGTTGTATGGTCTTCAGTACCTCCCATATTAGGTCTTCCTATTCTCTTGTGATACAGAATATTCGTTAAATCAGAATTTCTTGTTACAATAATCTTATCATACTGCTTTGAAAATGAAGAAATAGATACATTCTACTACTGGAGCCGTATATGTTTTTTTTTTTCCCTCCATCGGTAAACTTTGGAACACTCGACCCTCATGTCTTGCCTGACACCTACCACCTGACCCTTACCCTACACAGTTAAGCTTTGTAAATCTTTACTCTCTTAGTGCCTTTCCCTGCACCGTTAAGCTTTGTAACTTTTTACCTGAGTATTTCCTTGCATCCACCACCTGACCCTTTCCAGGCCAGGATCTCCATTTCCTCAAAATACTCGACAGTGACTCATTTCCCTAACACTGACACGCACAACTATGACCACACAGGACCTAATAGGACTGGAGAATGAGTTGGACCGAGTCGGCGTGAGCGTCACGGAGGCCGAGGGCGTGAAGCGCAGGTACGGGTCCATGGTCCTGGCCCTGAAGGGAGAGGCAGCCTCCTACAGGACCACCCTCGACAACCTGCAGGCCAGACTTTCTGAGGAGAAGGATACCTTGAAGAACCTAAGGGTATGATACTCGAAAGGAAGCCGTTAGGGAAACACACCCATGTATAGGACCTCAAAATAGGATTCCATTACGAAAATGCACCCATGTATAGGACCTCAAAATAGGATTCCATTAGGAAAATGCACCTATACATAGGACCTCAAAATAGGATTCCATTAGGAAAATGCACCCATGTATAGGACCTCAAAATAGGATTCCATTAGGAAAATGCACCCATACATAGGACCTCAAAATAGGATTCCATTAGGAACATACACCCATGTATAGGACCTCAAAATAGGATTCCATTAGGAAAATACACCCATGTGTAGGACCTTAAAATAGGATTCCATTATGAAAATACACCCATGTGTAGGACCTTAAAATAGGATTCACTAGGAAAATACACCCACGTATAGGACCTCAAAATGGGATTGCATTAGGAAATTACACCCGTATATATAACCCCAAAATAGGATTCCATAGGAAAACATCCCATGTACAGTATCTCAAAAAAGGATCCACTACGAAAGTACACCCATATATATGATCTCCAAATAGGAGCCATTAAGATAGGACTCCCCTGTAAACTACCATTTGATAGGGTACCCAAGATAATTGATCATATACTGTTAATTGCGTTGATAGATCTGTGAATATGTCTCCTTCATCAGGACAGCCGCAGGAATGCAGAGAGGACCAGGGACTCGCTAAGGACGAGTCTACATGACGAAGAGGAGTCATCCTACGAGACCAAGAGAGAGAGAGAGAAAAAGCTATCTGAGTACAGGTCAGGGAAGAGTTGTATGCCACTAGATCATTCAGGCGTACCTCAGTGTCAAGGTATTACCTCCAGTACAGGTCAGGGACGAGTTGTAAGTCACTTGGCCATTCTCTTGTACCCCAGGGTCAAAGTGGTACCTCTTACGAACAGGTAAGAAGAGTCATAAACCCCCTGGCTCATTCAGCCACGCCTTAGGATCATGTGGGAGTAAGGTTTGTCATGCTTGATGCCTCAGGGTCAGTAGTATGTCAGTCATACTTTAGGGTCAAAGTCGTGTGTCTATGTCAGTGGCATGATATGCCACATCACAGACTGCAGATTGACAATGAGGTACATGAAATGGATTAAAAAGAATCTTGCAGATTGACAATAAGGTACATGAAATGGAATAAAAATCTCGACATGACATGCCTTTCCTTCCATGATAGGAGTTCTAGTGCCAAAAATATCAAACCTGTCAGAAACTGAAAAACCTACATTAACCTTAATATGATAAACTAATTACTTCAAAGACATTTCACTTCCTGAAAACTGCTTGAAATCTGTAAAAGTGTTGCTTTAAACATATTTCTTCACCCAACGGAGGCAGTTCAAAGTTACATTCCTCAGTATTACCACCTAAATCATATCAAAATCTACTCTATCAGAGCTGGCACACATTACGAGGTCAAATATTTCAATAAAACCAAATACGACCACTCCAATATTTGTTTAGAAACTCCCTTCGCCACTGTCCCAGCATCTTTATAATTTTCATACAACATATTTTCTGATTTGGGTTCTCAATTAACCATTACTTTTTTGTTTTACCATGCTTGCCTTTCTTTTCTTTGCGAGTAGGTGTCACAGACAGACTGGTGAACCTTCAAGGGGTAAGAAAACAATCCTGATTTAATGTTCCACCTTTTATTGCTTATTCATACAAAACAGGAAACTGATAAAATAATTTGCATACAGGAAGGATTTTGCATCATTCTTAAGTGACTTCTACAACGAGTTGGGGATGCTCTTCACTCTATTCCTTAAGTTATCAATATCATCAGTGACACAGTACCTCATGTGTGACATAAGCCTCTAAAAGGGGTTGGGGGGGGGATGAATTATATCACTTTATAAATGCAAGAATTCTCAAAATGGGAATTTCCATCGGAGGCTGTCACTTGCTCCTGGCGCTACCTCTATGTACTGGGAATAAGAGTGAGTGTATATATACAGGAGACGAGCAGAGGAACGTCGAGCTCAAGACCTTGGGGCAGCTGTGGACCGCCGTCTTTCGCTGCTTCGAACTCCAACGAGGAGAGACTCGCCCACAGCCGCCCTCACTCAAGACACACATGAGCAGATAGAGGCAGAGCTGGAGAAGTACCAACAGGTCTTCACCAAGCTTAAGGTGAGTCAGGGAAACCACCATTGACAGTATGAACTCATATGGGGTTGAACATTTAAGGGGTCAGATCAAGAGGTCGGGTTAGAAAACCTTAAAAGTCAGATCAAATGTCAGTTTAGAACTTTAAAGGGTCAGATCAAAGGTTGCGTTAGAACCTCAAAGGTCAGATCAGAACTTTAAGGGTTTTGTTATAAACTCTACAAAAATGAATGACCCAGAGAACAAACATTCATTTATCCAATAGCATAAAAAGTACATAGTTAAGAAAAATATTTACAAAATAATAATGATACAATCTTTACGAACAATAATTACAAATAATAATGATACAATCCTTGAGGAGCAAATGACAGGAGGCCTTCACACTTTACCTTTGCGGGTACATGTCTTATGTTAACATTTTCTGCATCATTAAT
This sequence comes from Panulirus argus, assembly GCA_038088735.1. Classification (NCBI taxonomy): domain Eukaryota; kingdom Metazoa; phylum Arthropoda; class Malacostraca; order Decapoda; family Palinuridae; genus Panulirus; species Panulirus argus. The sequence continues at coordinate 6,753 of JAYMFT010345132.1, forward strand.
TAATGGCTGGCTACAGCTAAACATCATTCAACCACCAGCATCTGTACCACAAGTAAACCACAATAAAAGAAGTTTACTCGTGGTTGGGTGCTTCGTCTTTTGGGGGTTCACTTCTACAATAATGACTGGTACCTTGGTTCTTGAGGGGTTGTTGATTCAATACATCATTTGGGTTTGGGTTTAAGTTTCACAGTGACGCTATAAAAAGAATGTTTTGAATAACAGTACCCTCTAATGGAGTTAAACATGTATCGAAAGCATGATCATGAGGACAAACTGCATTTGCGTTAATTAGTAGTGCACAATAATTCATACATCAGTTTGCACGTTAGGGTTATGAATATAATAGTTCAGTTAATTCTGGGGGTGTTTTGGATACTTGGGAGTGGACACAGCAATAAAAGAGCCATGGAAGTGGTGCCACCATGGGGCAAAAGAGAAGCTGATGGGATTTAGCACCACCCAGGATTATGTGAAGAGGTCACAAACTGGGAGGGCAAAATTGGGAGTGTTTGAAGGTATAGAAGTGCCAACCCTCTATTCGTAGCATTACCACGGTAATGCGGAGAGCAGTGAACATGTATGAAAAGAAAAGAAATAAGTTTTCCATACCTAAAGCATGGCTATCTACCAGAAATCATTAAGCTATATATATTCCATCATCCTGCAGGAGGTGCTTGGAGTCACTAGCGTGGAGGAGGTGGTGGATCGTCTTACTACACAGGGCAGTACGAGAGAACACCTTCGTCAGCTGCGTTCAGTCACCCTTGAGGAAGTGACCAGACTTAAGCAAGAGAAAGAACACATGCACGAGGAGCTCCATCGAGTGAAATATGCTACAACTGAGGATGCAGCCAGGTTTGTAAAACACACACAAGCTTTCCGTACTTAATATCATTAGATCCTCCCAAGGCTAGTGGTGCCAACATTTATGCTCTGCATGTACTTTCTACATTCTGTTCACTTACTACCAGATATCTCTAAGTTCTATTTCATTATATGTTCACAAAGTTCAGCTTGCCAGGTCTTGCACTGAAATTACGGGATAATGAGAGTACATATTCACAGCAACAGCTGTATTCCCGCATTACAAAATCATATTTCGTGCTGTACTTTTGATATTTCTTCAGAACTTCTACATACAAACTGAAATCTTTATTCTTAAAGAATAAAAGACTTCCTAAATGTAGAATGTTCTCAGTCATCCTAGTTTCCTACAAAAGGAATGAATACATTTGTTCAAATAACGTAACTGATATTGCTGTACCATCCCGTCAGATACATTAGGTTTTTACTGCTTTTAAATGTATCCAACGTTTGATTTGGCTACAATCTAAAAGAAACCTTAACAAATTTATCAGGGTTCTTTTAATCCTGTTTCCCAACAGAATGGTTGGAGTGATAGAAGACCTGAAGAAACAGGTGGAGGAGATGGAATCAATGCAGGATAAGCTTTCCAATCGTGTGGATAGCACCCTGAAAGTCCTAGCTGGGGTCCGGGCAGGACTAGAGCACGTGGCTGAGAAGCTGGAGGTAAACATGATACTGGTGTGTTGGGTGACGAGTAGGGCACACCCTGTTCAGGACAAAGTGATATGTGGCCTAAGTATATCAGGGCAGACAGTAATAGTGAAAATTATGATGGATTGAAATCCTTACACAAGATGAATGGTGGCAAAGCAGCAAGAGTGAATGACAGAGTAGCTGAGTTTCTAAAGAATTTGGGTAACTGATGCTGACTGGTCAAGTGTCTGTGGACTGGCATAAAGCCTGTTATAATGCCCTACTATAAAGGTAAGGAGAACAATAAATACTAGGATTGCAGAGGTTCAAGTCTGTTGATTGTACATAAAAAGTTGCATGAAACTGATGGAACGATGAGACATTCTAAGGACATCTGTAGTCGACTGCCTGCGGTATTTATGGATTCCACGAGAAAGCATATGATTTGGCTGACAAAAGGCCATTCAGATGTTATAATGAATGACAAAGTTACTTAATGCAGTGTGCGGCAGACAAGAGAAACTCCATAAGCTGTTGACACAAGTTTAGGAGTGTATGGAAGATGAAAGCCAAAGAATATCTGAATAGAAAAGGTAACCAGGTGCAACAGGATGATAAAACATGATGGCATGACAAAGTCTGAAACAGAAGGACCTGGAGTGCTTTGAGGATTTTGAAACTAATGTGGCAGTAGATGTCACCAAGGGCAGATGGTAGATGGGGCTGCAGTCCTGGGTGCATTAACGAGTGTTTGGAAGGAGAGCTATAAACAGGTATGTTTTAAGTACGCAAGTCTGTGTCTTGCGGCTTGAGGGAGAGAAAGATGGTGCATGTGTTGGAAACAAAATGCCTTAAGACTTGTGGTATAACATGGGTTGATAGTGTTAGAAGTGACAGAATTAGATGGGGGTATAGTAGCATATTAAGTCCGAAGGATAGTTACCTGGGTGAGAAAAAATGGTTTCGCCATTCAGATGATGAGTCAAGAAAGACGATCTACTTCTCTGATGTGTGTGCACTCATGCATGAAAGAGAGAATGGGAAACGGAGATGGAAGGAGTGTAAAAAGGGCCTATGGGTACATTAAACAGAGGCTTGTGCATGGGACAATGAACTAAAACATTTGCCTAATATTCTTTAAAGGTTTTCAAGGCTGACTCTGCAGGTATTCCACGTTTCACTGGGGAACGCACCGAGCCTCATCACTTAATCTGCAAGAAACATTTTTTTTAATGCATTCCCAGGCAAACTTACCAACTTAATCACTGTGCTAAAGAAAGACTAGTACTCACATTTCTAACTGGTATTTTTTTTCTTTTTTTGATGTATCTTCAAGAATATTTGCCGAATTCATCACCTAGCTAAAGAAAAACTAATAGTCAATTCCCACCTTGGAAAAAATTCTCAATAAGCAGATAAAACCACAAACAACTGCACCACTGAAAACTAAACTTTACCAATGGTAAAAATATTTTAAGTATCCACAGCTGTCATTAACTCAATTATTCCAATATCCATGACCACTTAAAGGCCTTGCCTGAGGGATTCCTTTATATGCTACTATCTGACCACATTCCTTTTCATAACAATACCCTTCAAAATATCCTGAAACAGATGCCAAGTGTTACAAATTTAAGTTGACGGCCTAACCTGCACAAGGTTACCCTGTCAGTGAAGTCACCCTTGGTGAGACGGTTATATTAAAGCAAGTACAATCTCGTCAAAGAACCTCTTATTCCACAATTTATTTCCGTTACAGGAAAGGGATCATGGGGTAACATGGGAAGTCACTTAGAAACTGGTCCTATGGTAATCATACATAAATATATGTATCGATACTTATAAAGTGCCTCTGATTACGATTTTAACCACCAACATTAACAGACTTCAGAAATGGAACGTCCTCCTAGAGCAGAGTCTCCACTGGAATACTTGGTAGTGCTCATGATGTACTGTCAACAGCAAGCTGAAGAGCTAATGGAAGGAGTCAGCTCTGCACAAATGGAACAAAAGGTAAGGAACAAAGCATTATTGTATTGCCATTTATGGCTTCTCGTACCTATACTGATGCTGAACTCTATACATGTTAATGGCATGGGGAAAAATGAGTGTAATCCCAGGGGTGCAAGCAAATAAAAAAACCACTAAAGTCATACTTAACTATAACTGATGAACTGGAAACATCTATATTTAGTGGAGCAATGCAGGCAGATCCACTTCCCTCCCCAAAACAAACTTCAGAGAATGGATGCTCTCTAGTGGCAATTATTCAAAATCTGCCACATCAACTTGGTGGAGAAGTGTCCCTAATCCTACACCAACCATGTTTTGCTGTCTGTGCTAATAAGATGGGATAAGGAAAGCATATATAAATCATACAGACATGTTCTCAGGGCCTGTAAATTTTAACAGTTCTAAACAAAGACTCATCCCTAGTACCTCTAACAAGAGCTCAACAAAAACCTAAACTTTTACCAAGAGCTCCCAGTGTAAACCCATAGCCACTGTATTAATGGTATTGAGAGCCTTCCATCTATATCTGACCGTACTCTCTCCCTCACACTTTGTAAATACACAACTCAGGGCTCCTCTTGCACTCAAGACTGTGTGATCAACTGTAATAAAGGTCCCCCTGAAAAATCATATATATATACCCATATTCAGTCAATTGAGAGTAGTGGTTTCAAACATTTTTCTTAGTTATTTTCAAAACCTTAATTTTCCCTTGCGTCACCCCTAGGTTGTTGCAGTAAGATAAGGTCAATGGACCATCCCAGTCACCCAGTTGTATAATGGGTAATGGGTGGACTGTTTTAACCCAACAATTAGCCTACATGTCCACATTTCAATAGGTATAAATGTGAACTCAGGAGACAATGTAATTAAAATTTGCAAATTCACTCATTAAAATTGATATTCTAATGGGCTCTTACAGTAGGAAAAGTTTTTTTTTTTTTTTTTCTTCCTCAAAAGGTTGACAAATCCAATAATAATACCAAAAAGAAAAACAAACTAGTCACCAGAATATCATTTGACCCACTTCAATCACTATACAGCTCAATGTGTGAAGAAAATCTATTCAAAATATCTACAAAATGCAGCATGTATTAAGAACTAATGTAAAAATTCCAAAAATCTACAAATTCATCTAAATCAATAGACCAATTCATACTAAAATATTTCCATAAATATGTTAAAGTAACTCTAGAAAATTTCTTGCAAAATTTACACTTCAAGGTACACCACTTCCTAGGATGCACATTAACCTGAAATATGTTTTTCAGTAAAATCTAGTAACATTATCTAACGATTCCCAAAGTCCCCCACTCTCCTTTTCTTTGTTATGTTTTATGGTATTAGGGGTTACGTGCTGTCAATGGACTGAACCAGGGGACATGAAGCAGTCTGGGGAAACGGCAAAAAGATCTATGGGATTTGGTTGTGGATAGGTGGGACGTGGCTTCTATGTATTATACATGACACCCAAAAAAAGAGTAGATGCAGGCAAATGAAGCCATTTTCTTGTCTGTTCTTGGTGCAAATGCATAAACTGGTGAACAAGTATGACAAAAAGCAGTACTCAAAATCCCATATGAAGGCCATTATGGTTTGGATTTGATGTAAATAGCAGAACTGGCATACCACATTGTTATACTTAATACTGATGACATACTTTAAAAAAAAAAGAGAGAGAGAGAGAGAGAGAGAGAAGGAGGTTCAGGAATGAAATTTAGGACAAATACCTTCAAAAAGAGATGCGAGGTGGAAGCTGGTAACTCTTACTTTCCCTGCACCATTTCATTACTGGTTTAACAACTTTTCTTAACACAAAAGTTGTTGCATTCAAGATTCTGAAAAATATTTACGCTGATGTAGAGACTATTAAAATTATCTGACACATCCATTAAAATAAAAAAAATAAAAATCTATTTTCCTTAAAAATTTGACCCTGCCACAACTTTTGTTAGATGAGTTTGAGTTGCTATTTCTTAATTGTACAGTTAGCATCACCATGTTTTTCATGTTTCTCTTTCTTCAAAATTGCCATTAACAACATATCCTTTATACATACCAAAGTGACTTGACAAGCATTAATCAACCACACTCCAACCCATTTTTACATCACTCACCAGACACCCAACAGAATCTACATTCTCCTTGTATGTACAAGTTACAATTTCTTGTGTGCATTCTGAAACCACTCACCTCTCCAACACTACTAAAACCACTCACCTCTCCAACACTATGTAAACCAAGTGAATACAAGACCCCCTAATGCCAAATATGGAATTTCCATACTGAGGAGAAAAACAATCAACTATCTGGCACTCACTCCAAGAAAACATGTAAAAAACATCCCAGCACTTTTTGACCGTTTTCCTGCCCAGTACTTGTGGCTGGCTTCCTGATTCCGAAAAAGGGGATTCTGAGAATATGATATGGTTTTACCATTCTCTAAGAGTTTTATTGTCTTTATAGTTTTTATCAAGATAATAAGGTGCAAAGCTAATAAAAAATCTATACAGGGAAGCAACATCTATATCCTGGAAGTCACAAGTACTGCACATGCATGGTCAGAAATATGGCTAGCCATAATCAATGATCCTTATTCAGGAATTTGAATCATTTGCAGGAAAATGGGAAGGTAGTAACCACGATTCCACTAAGACTAAATATTTGCATAAGTCTCAGAGACCAACAAAAGTTTTAAGTTAAGCCAATTAATGTATGTAAGCAAAGGCACAAAGAATCTAAACAATTACCACAGTGACCAAATGCATGCAATCTGCAGATACTCAAGATAAGTTAGATGGATACATCAAAGCCATCAGGTATACCAAGCTCTTTCGGGTGTGGTGTAACTTGTACAAGTTCTCGCCATTGTTTCTTAGGTTACTTTTGCTCTTCATTACATTATCATCCACATTATCAACATTTAATAAAATCCACTGCTTCCAATTATCAATGCTAATCAAATAAAGTATTTTCACCACGGAAAATAAATACTTTCAATACTGTGGAAAAAAAAGTATCTACCTATATTATGACAACTTTAAACTTGCTATCATGCATAGTGCACCAAAACAAAAGCCTATCATCCATGGTTAAGCCCTACAAACCAACTCAATGATAGTCATATGACTATTTCATATGCCCCGCTTCAGCTGATAGGGTTAATGAATGATGGATGATAGATAGACATGCAGATTTTACAATCATAAGTATCTAGCATGTTTCCATACCCTCAATAGACTCGTGGACATACACATGAACACAGACAGATTGGCATGAAGAAACATGCCCTCTACATGCTTTAGAGTAGATGCAAAATAACACACTATTCATAATACAATAACTTGCAATGTATTATCTTAAGTTGGCTGAGATGGCAGAGGAAGAAAAAGAAAATGGAGGAATGATGACATCCCCAGAAAACATCAGAGTCTCCTTCCCTGGGTTAGGAGGAACCACTAAGGCAGCACAACAACAAGTAAGGCAATTCAAACTGTTGTACACTTTATCATAATAGTCAGCTATTACATTACAAATGCAATATTTCTTAAATCATCAATTATAAAATGGATATACTGCCTTTCAGCTGTATAAATCTGATAAAAATAAAGATTTACCAAATTGTTTAAAAATCTAAATTTCTTAATATCACATACAGTAAAAGACAGTGTTGGTAGGTAGCCAACGACTAGGGACGTACATTACCAGTACTACCGGCTAGGGTATCTGGAGGGTTAGTGACAGCTTCGTTGTAAGCCAGCACTCCAGTGGCTGTCAAGTTGCAGTCCTCTAGATAGCTGTCTTATCTTTCTGCCTCACACACACATGGACTACTGGCATTCTGTCCACAAACATACAACTTCTCCTTGTTGCACATTACACTTGACAACACTTAACTCACACAACTCATTCTTCGCAACTGTATTTTCCTGTGGTGAGCACTATGAGCTAGCCCTGCCTTTTGGCAAAGTGGTGAGAGCAAGATATAAGTAGCAGGTAGAAACATTTAGGTTGGAGCATTGGGTAGCAGTAGCTGGTAGGAATGTTAGGTAGGGGCATTAAGTAGTAGTTGTCAGATGGAACATTATGTATAAACCTCTACAAATACTGCAATTGACGTGCCCTCTGCCAGTGGCCTGTTTAGGGTGAGGCACTGGAGTTCCCTACTTATGAAGACACTATTGACGTGGCTACCCCCTTGAGGGAGATCCAGAAGGGAACAGGCATCAGAGATACATACAGAATAGATAGACTGATACCCTTCCCACCAAATATATACAATTTCTTAGCATTAGAATATCAAAATACACCACTGATCACATCAGGATCTCAAAAAAAACACACAAAAAATAACAGACACAACCAGTGATAACAATTACTGATTCCATGCTAATCAATCTCCAAGGCTGAAGAGGGTGGAGACAGTGGGGAGGAAGAAGAGAGCCTCACTAGAAAGTTCATCAAAAGGCAAGCACAGATGATTGTAGAAGCAAAAGCTCGCAAGAGAAACCGCCCTGTGTCAACTTTCAAATCCTAGAAGGAAGTTCATTAAACATACACACATACATATTTTATCTTATACATATTTGCCATTTCCCACATTGACGAGGTAGTGTTAAGAACTAAGGTCTGAGCTTAGAAGAAAAAATCCTCACTTGGCCCCCTTCTCTGTTCCTTATTTTGTTAAAATTGAAAACAGGAGGGGAAGATTTCCAGCTCCCCCACTCCCTCCCCTTTAAGTTGCCTTTTACGACAAACGGAATAAGTGGGAAGTATTCTCTCTCCCCTATCCCCAGCTAGAGACTGAGTGTGAGCGAATGTGGCCATATCGTCTGTCTCCTGGCGCTACCTTGCTGGCGCAGGGGGTAGCGATGCTATTTCCTGTGGGGCAGGGTGGCATCAGGAATGGATGGGAGCGAGCAAGTGTGAAAATGTACACGTGTATATGCATATGTATGTATATGTATGTATACATTTGTATGTTGGTATGTATATGTATGAACTGTGCATATATGTATATGTGTGTGTATGTGGGGGGGGGATGGGTCTTTCTTCGTCTGTTTCCTGGCGCTACCTCGCTGACGCGGGAAACAGCAATCAAGTATAATAATAATAACAATAATAATAATAACAATATATATATAGAGAGAGGGGAAGAGAGGAGAGGAGAGGAGAAGAGAGGAGAGGAGAGGAGAGGAGAGGAGAGAGAGAGAGAGAGAGAGAGAGAGAGAGAGAATAGATGTGGTCAAGGGAAACCACAGAATGGTCTGTGGGCTTAGCTGTGGAGGTTGGGGTGTGGTTTTGGTACAACATATATGATAGCTATAGAGTAAATATAAGCAAATGAGGCCACTATTTGTCTGTTTCTGACATGACTTCATTTTGGTAGGAAACAGATAACAAATATGAAAAAGAGAATAACTCAAAATGCAATACTGGTGATTTCTTTTTCAACTTAACCTCTTTGAAGCCAAAATATCACTGGTATTTATTATTTTATAATATATGAGAATTATTATTATGGTATTATGTAATCTTATAAAAAAGTTTCCTAAGAGTACAAGCTCACCAACAATCAAAAAATAATATCTCTTGCAAAACATCAAAAAATCTTCTAAAAGACATAAATCCATTAAACAAACTACATCCCAACATGAATGCAATACCTATTTTCCAGTTCATAAATGCAGTAAAAAAAAAAAAAGAAACTAAAGTTCCTCTTCCTGGATAGCTACTATCCTGAAGAATTCATCATTTCAAATAAAAATAAAGGATACGGAAAATTAAATGTCACAAACAGTACCTGTGATGTTGGATTACACATGAGCAGTAATACAGAAATATGTTTTGTGAGCTCAACAGTGTATTGCACTAATAGTTGTGTATTTCTGGATGTATGTATTTGTAACCAACAGATTGTCAGGTCCAATAGGATATTCTGAGCCAACTAGTTTGCGGAGTAATACCTACAGTTTTGTTTAGAAAAATTCCCAAGTTCACTATAAGTCTACCCAAGTATGTTGCAACTAGAAATATATATGAACAGCTAGAGCCCATCAGATTCTACAAAAGCTAATGTTCTACTTTACATTACTGCTAAATATCTGCGGTCATCCTTGTTATCTAATACAAATTATGTTTTTGTAGTCAGGCTTATTACTGGACATATATACACTAAATATGAAAATACCTAATATTCTGTATCTATATAAATGCTCTCTCATAATGGATCTCATCAAAACACATTTTGTAATTACTTTCATTAAACAGCAAGTTAACGACAGCATTACAGAAAGTATTTGAAGTAAAGTTTTGGATAATACAGGCAAATTGAAACAAAATATGTGACCAACTATTCTATGTCTGAAGTGATTTCAAAATGTATTTTGGTGTCATTACTTGTGCACATGATGATACCCTGATGCTTGAAGTATGCTTAAATTTAGGAAAGGGCATTCCATGACTATATGAGAGTTCATCAAGTAAAATTCTGCAAAAGGTTCTTGTGCCCTGATTTAACTGTAAAAACAAGTTTAAAATGCAATGCTTGGGAAATGTAATTTCATAAAGTACTACAAATGCAAGCACTTAAAGCCTAAAAAGTTTAAAAAAGACTTTGTACTCTATCAACTTACATTAGAACTGTGCATTAATATTCATTCTGCACAGCCAAAACACAGCTTCCTTGGTTTGTCATAGTTTTCCACCTCTGATATAGGTACATTTAAAATTACTAGGAGCCTAACACTGAGCCACAAATTTAAGAAACTTGCCAAAATTTAAAGGGATAAATTCAGATGACTGAGTACAGTTAAGACTGGTTAGTCACAATATATGTACAACTTTGTTTCTTTAATTGCATCAACACCTATCAGTAAGTCATCACTGAAGGGGAAGTTCTTAAATTACTTCAGCAAATTGGAAAAACAATATAAAATTATCATAAAGTATCAGTAAAAGTTTGTCTGGGAATTACTGAATTTCTATTCCACATCAGTTTATTTTCATAGTTTCACATTTTCCTTCTTTTACACCATATAGGAAAATTCCCATAAATCATAGGACTTTTTCCTTGCTCAGATATTATCTGTACACAAATGAAATTTGTCAGTTTTTTGGCTCGATCACCCCTAAGCACACTCAACTAATATATTTAAAGTACACAACAGTCAAAATCACATTAGACACTGATTTCTATGGAACTCCTTAATCTATAATCTGAAAAAGTGGAACATTAATTCATTAGTTATATATTAACAATGTATGTTTTAATAAATGAATTTGTATTAATCATTCTTGTAATGCTAAATGACACATATTCAGTGTCTAATGTCCAATCTAATCATCTACTTTTCCAACGCAGCTGTACATACAACCATCAAAGGGCAGATAGCAAAGCAGCTGCTTACACAGACCATCCAGCCAAAACATTGCAGAAAATCAACATAAATTTCCAGGAATCATCTTCAGCATGTATGATTTAGCTAAATTTATCCTAAAGTGTAAATAATATCACCATCCTCATCAATGGTCATTCAGGATAGTTAAATGCATGATATTTGTAAAATTGAGTAAGGTTTGCATACTTAATTTTGGAATTATACGTTTGCTTTAAAACACATATGCCTGACACTGTACTATGTATGCCATGTGAAGTCTAAAAACATCATCCTGTGGTTTCAAAGATGAGCATAGATGTTTTTTGTACTGTTGCTGCCACTTGAACTATGAGCAATTGTCGTGGCAAAGTCAGTGAACATGCTATTTGTATTCATCTTTAATATCACTGTAAAATGGACTAAATCACCCTAAGGCAGAAACCATTGTTTGGCAAGCTTTGGTTTTCTTCTAATCTCTGTCCCTAATGGGAGAGTTCACAAACTCAAGTAAATCAAATACAAATGTTAAGATGACCCCTGGCAGATTGTCAGTGGGAGAACTGTATTCCATTTAATTCTCATTCTCACAGAAGGCTGTTACCACAACTCATAGATAGTAAAGGGTGGCATGCTTCATCCTTCATTTCAAATATAAATATATTAATAATCAAAGCAAGATATAACTAGTAATCAGAAGTCTGCAGTATAGAAATTTCTTATGTTTAACCAATCTTTTTCATCTTATTGCAGCTCATAAAATCTTGGGTACATCAATTTTACATTAAAAAAAGTAGCAGGTACCTATTTTGGGCAAAAAAAAAAATCTACATGCCTTTAACAATCTTCAATATTTACTTTTGTTGACTGATAATCTCTTGTAAACAGGTAAAATTAATTATGGTATACACAGTATTGCAAATTTAGTAAATTTCCAATTTTCATATTTATGAAACAAGTTAAATAACTCCAATTCATTCCAGAGCCGGAAATATCAATTTCAAAAGCCCAAATTGCAAGCTGTCAGATCATTACACCTATAAATGATGAACTACATGAAAAATAAATAGCATATCCGACAAGAGATATGATACTTTGATGAAGAGCAAATATCTACAGGAGTCTTGCTGAGCCCCTATGTCAATTTGATTTTTACTGATTTTTTTAATGAAAAATTAAAAATTAGTGAAAGTACAACAACATATGACTATATGTTTTGTAGCGTATAAACAAAGCTGAAATATGAGAGACTGCTTTCTGTCCATACACAGCAAATACACCTTCAAAACATATTTCTATGACCTATTACAGAAAAGACCCAAACATCCATTTAATGGGAAATCAAACCATAAGACTGTCTACCTCATGTTCAGCCAAACTGCTACTTAAAACTTGTTAATTATCAGGAGATGAAATCAATTCTTCTACATGGAAATATATTGCCCTAGCTTATCAGAATCTGATCCTATCCCTTCCCAGAGGGTATTTTCTCCTAGTGAGTGCAGCCCATCTTGCCGTATATCAAATACGTATATTCTAGGACAGAACAACTAACATGAGTCAGTGGACAGGCACTACCTCTCTACATTTTCTAAATTGTCAAAGATAAACATTTCATTCTTTATCTAATGTTCTACACCTGACAGCAACCTAAACAGGCAAATTCTTGTAATGATATGACAAGTCAAAATTAAATGAGGGGATATAGCCACAAATTCATACTTTCTTCTAGCAATGGAGTACTAAAACTTATCTGGAAGAAAAAAATTGCAACATGGATTTCTGTTCAGTTACTGGCTTTTTAGAAAGAATCAACAACAATTGTGCTCAGTTTATGAGGGCCACACACTGGAAAGCAAAAAAATCTTCAAATCCATAATATAATTTTGTAAGTGGCACATATGAAGTCTAAAATCTGTGTCTGGAAAGTAGGCTGATTGCTTAAAATATCTGCAGTAAATGATACTGCACTTCTGTGAAACTGACAGAAAAATTAAATAATCTCATAAGAGGGTACTACTATCCTCACTTATGAATGCTAAGGTGGTACCAAGAACCAGCTGTTACTTCCCCTTGTTAGGACTGCTAGCCTTACTTTATCATTAAAACTAAGAAAACATGATACAATTAATATAGATACCTGACATGCATCATATTTGGTGCATTTTAACTTGATTTTCTTATTTCTTGCTTACCTAAATTATCCTTATCAATCTAAGACTACACGTAAAACTCTTATAAAAAATTTGTGAGGCCGGCTAGTCAGGAGCACTAAATGATCACTAAGGCACGTTTACTTCACTTATTTTGACCCATATTTTTCTGAATAAATAGATGATTATCAATTCATGTATTAGGCAAAATGCTACTTAAGAGGACTGTATGGAAAAAATATGTGAAACCTAAAATTCCTGCACCACATAACATTCTATCAATTATATGCTGAATGTTTAAAACCGATGATGTTAATGTTCAATAAGACTTCCATCGACTTCACCTATTTCATCCTATATCTTTCTCAATATGTAGATGATTATCAATTCATGAATTAGCAGAACCTACTTTTGAGAAAGAGGCAGAAAACCATGGGAAAAATAAAATATACCATATTCTATCGTTTATAAGGTGAATTGAAGATGGGAGGAAGTTAAGTACAAAACTCATCTCCTTGGTCTGACAAAATGCCAAATTTAGCTAAAATACCAGTATATCAGAATAACAGTGTATAGCATTTAAATTACCTGATCTGTATTCAAATGAGCCAGTTGAACAATGTTTGAATACCAAAATGGTTGAGTGCAAAAACTATTACTTTCTTTTGATATGAAACATCATAAAAGAATAATAAAACAACCATGAAATAAGTGACTAACTCTTCAACTTAACCAAAGCAGAAAAAACTTATGGTGGGTGAGAACTAGAAAAAAATATTACCAATACGTATATGGTGGGAATATGCTCCAACCACAAGCTCTCTAATTTTCCCTGGGTAAGTCAAGGAGTATATCGCTTTATTCTAGGTTGTTATTCTTAAATGGTTGTCTAAAATTTCATGTGAGAAATATTTTTTCATTTCAATTCCCTCTTCCACACTTGTGCGCTGTTTTCCTGCATAAGCAAGGTAATTCCAGAAACAAATGAAGAAAACCCTCATTTATTCTCATCCATTCTTATCCACAAACAAATTCCACAGACCTCTCCATGGTTTCCCTTGCTGCTTCATATGCTCTGGTTCAGTGAAGTGACAGCACAGGCTTAATGCCCCTGTATATTAAATTACTCCAATTCACTCTAACATGTGCATGCCTTTCACTCTCCTGTAAGTTCAGGCCCTGAGCACATAAAACCTTACTCACTCCATCCTTCTGTTTCCAATTTAGTCAACTCCTTCTCTTTGTCCCCACAACTTCTGATGCATATATCCTATTTGTCGACCTTTCCCCACTCATTCTCTCCATGTGTCTAAACTTTTTCAGCCCATCTCTCAACCATACTCCTATTGTCACATATTTCCCCTATACTATCAATCTTTATTCAATTTACCCTCATTACACCATGTTATCCTCAAGCATTTACTTTCCAATGCATCTAGCCTCTTCTCAACATTCTCATCTATAAACCATGATCTGCATCCATACAACATAGTCAAGATTACTATACCCTCAAATATACCAATCTTCATCCTCCCAGTTTGTTAATGCTGGCCACAATTTAAGAACATGATCATTCACTTCAAAGAAAATATCAATTACCTCCCAGTACCACATGCCAAAAAAATACATGTAGACTGAAAAACTTTTTCTCTCCTAGGCAGTATCCCATGAGCATGAAGGATCAGGAAAATCAGGATCATGACTTTCCAACCCTCAGTATTTCTTGAGAGTATGTGCAGAACTTCCTCACCCTTTGCTAACTACTTATTCTTGATCATGGCAGCTTGCTCATTTCTGGCCAAGTCTTGAATCGTCAATCTGCAACCACAGTCAGGATGATGTCATCAACTCAATCACTTTAAAACCATTCAATGCTCACAATTCACAGATCCTGGGTACCAACCCAAAGGCAGTCACAGTAAGTATAGTTAAAAGGTTATTGAAAAAAAGAAGGGAAGGTAGGGCAGGGTAAGACAACCAGGAAAAAATACTGACAGGACACCAACTCAACGAGATAAAGGTTTTCAATCTTTAAAATCTACATTTCTCTCCCCTGCAGTCTGTCCTGTGAGCACAAGAACGTATGAATCAGAAGGACAAGGGTTCAGAGAAAAACTTTCAGGTAAGACCTAACACAAAAGTGAAAATATATGCCTTCAACAACGATTTAAAGGTACAATGGAATCTGACTCTCCTTAAAATTTTTGATGCTCTATTTCATTATTGTTGAAATGCACTTTTATCCAGCCAAAGGGCAAATTCACCTTTTTCCCCCAGTAGTAGTAATTTTTTAGTTATAAGTTCTTTCTTAATTAGTGTTGAAATATGGACCATCTTCCCCTCTAATGCTCTGGTGGTTGCCACCCAAACTTTGTTTGTAAACAAACCTGCTGCTCTGGTGACAAGATGTTGCCTCTTCACATCCCCAAATCTCTGCATATATTTACAAAATCTCCAACAAAAACAGTAAATTACACATACTCTGACATAAAACTGAATTACTGACTATATACAGTAATCCTTCGATTTACCAAACTATTAGAAGGAAGGGGTGTCTGTTAATGCTGGAAGTCCGTTAAATTGAATGTAACAATTTTTTGATACAATATACAATATACAGTTCACACACTTTTTTTAACTCTATCATTTGATGCCATTTTGAATTGCAAGAATTGCATAATTATTAAATAAAGTCATGATTCTCTCTGTACAATCTAACTGCACAATAGCTTGAGGCAGACTATGGGAGCCTTGTACCAAAGAACAAGTCACACGTGGCATGCCACATAAAGCGAGTATACCCCACGCTACCAAAAACAAGTGTGATATCAAGTATGCATGGTGCAGTGTTTGAGATTTTTTTTTTTTCAGTTATCATTAATCAATGTATCATTATTCGCCCGGTCCGTAAAATCTGAATTCTGTTATATCAAGGTCCATTAAATCGAGGGATTATATATATACCTGGGGATAGGGGAGAAAAAATACTTCCCACATATTCCTTGCGTATCGTACAAGGTGACTAAAGAGGGCTGGAGCAGGGGGCTTGAAACCCTCCCCTCCTTGTATTTCAATTTATAAAAGGGGAAACAAAATGAGTCAGGTGGGGAGTGCTCAACCTCATTGAAGGCTCAGATTGGGGTGTCTGAATGTGTGTGTGGATGTAACCAAGATGAGAAAAAAGAAGAGATAGGTAGTATGTTTGAGGAAAGAAACCTGGATGTTCTGGCTCTGAGTGAAACGAAGCTCAAGGGAAAAGGGG
>JAYMFT010345353.1:0-23056 GCA_038088735.1 Panulirus argus
TTTAATAGTCAGATTATACAGCTAATCTACAGTGACGTCAAGCAATTAGGTGTCCCTATATTTTCTTGCCCTTCATAATGGAGTTGTGGTCCCACTCTTGCACAATGAATTCCCACAATATATTGATGTAGGTGTATGCGGTAGATCCATTCTTATGGAAATTGGAGTACGTTTAATATACAGGGAAAGGTTTGAAAATAGAAAAACTTTTCTTGCTCTTTCATTTATTTCTATGAAATGATACAAAACTATGTACAGAGAGCCACTAGCTACCATAATATTTCATCGTAACATATTTTGCATGCCATCATGCAAGTACATGGAAGAGATCATTGTTAGGAATACCTTTTTGATAAATTATAAACAAAAGACTTTTGTTACCCTAAACAAAACACCGTAGTTTCTCTTGTTTACTTATTTCATTTAAGAAAAACGAGCTTGTTTAAGGGGAAACTGCGAGAAAAGATCTCGCATCTCAAGGAACACTATATACAAACGCCAGATCGGAATAATTTAAGAAATCTTAACAATTACATAACAAATAAAGATATATAAGACATTATATCCTTATCATGTTCCAAACACTTCACAGGCTGATCACTGTGAGCAAGAATGCCAATAAATTTGATATCTTTGGGATAGCCAGCTGCAGTCAACGGTATTTTACCAGCTAAAGGTAATCTAGAAATTAAGAAACATTAATTACATCACTATCTTTGGCTTCGACAATGAAGTCACGCAGTGTCTGAGTAAGAGACGATCTCTTTTATCATACGTTATCGAACCAAGGAAGCATAGGGTCGAGAAATTTTTCATCTCTATATATACAGATCCCTACGACAGCAGAACGTAATTGTATAATTACAACAGGCGCAACGTACAGTTGCGACGACAGGAAACGTGTGCCTTGAAAAATTCACGACAAGGCTATTCAAACTGGGAATGCAGGTTCTGCTTCTGGGTGACTCACAGTATGTGATTACCATTTAGTGTAAAGGGGGAAATAGTATTTTCACACCCTCGCTTCCCCCGATATGTATGTCCGTGTGTCCGTGCGTTCTCGTGGTCAATATGAATTTATATTGCACAACAGTAAATCACTCCTCCCGTTTGGTCGCACGAGATTTACCAACTATTTAGATACTTGGCTCGTACGTCAGTGTAATCTTACATTAGGTATAAATAAATAGACTCGAATATTGTAGCAGGAATGTGAGTATCACGAAGGAAGACTCTCAGGGCTTGTCTCGGAGACGACAGCCTGAGAGCTGACGTTCCGTTGGGAGCGAATGCCAAGTGGCCTGTTGGTTCCAAGGACCACGAGAAGGAATTCGAAACAGCAAACAAGCCACTGGGTCCTCCTCGGGGGTCTGTTTGTGATGATGGGAGAGACCAAATGTGGCTAGACTTCCGCATTTCGCTCACGGAGCTTTCACCAAATGGGTCGCTAATTAGGTATCGTCCTCTCGATGCGCCGTCAGCGCGAAATCTTCTCCTCCTCCCATCTTCTTCCAAACACTCTGGGCGTGTCTCTCTCTCTCTTCTCTTCTCACGTCTTCCGTCATCAGTCGGCGTCTTCCTCCACCCAGGCTATGATCTTGCCGTCTACTCCGGGCAGGATGTCGTCGTCGTTTACAATCTGCGAGGGATATAAGCCACGGACGGTCAAGACTGCAGAAGTAAAAAGAATATCTTAGTAAATTTCGCTCAGTATCTACGTAAAGAGGTCTCAAGGAAAGCGGATGCGTTGGATGAGACGGTGTGTTTGATGTGAGTGGACGTGTTGGATGAGAGTAGAGGTGGTGGATGTGCTGGATGAGAGTGGACGTGTTGGTTGAGAGTAGAAGTGGTGTATGTGTTGGATGAGAGAGAGAGAGAGTGGGGATGTGTTGGATGGGAGTGGATGCGCTGGATGAGTGTGGATGTCCAACGAGGGGGAGGGGAGGGGGGGGGGTGGCTACTCTGCTCGTTTCCGTCACCCACCTCCTCCTTGACCATGCCGTACTCCGGGTCGTAGCTCTTGAAGTGGAAGCGGAAGAGGCCCGCCCTGTCGAACATGTTCTTGAAATCCCGCAGCCGGATCTCGCCCAGCCTCTTGCTGACGGTCGACATGAAGGGCGTGACCGTCCGATCCGTGAAGTAGATCACTTTGGTCGACGCCTCCAGCACGCCTAGAGAGAGAGAGAGAGAAAAAAAATATATATATATATGGCCAGAGAAGATGATGACGCGAGAAATATATTCTGTGTATTCTTTTCTCAATATGCTCGCCACTCATATATATATATATATATATATATACAGACACAGAGGTCTGTTTAGTAGCTCTTCGGGCCAGGAGGAGGAGGATCTCACCGTTGACTGGTGGTCTCTGCTTTTCCCCGCCGCCTCCTCTTGAGTTCTTGTCCCCGCTGCCGCCACCGCCGCCTCGCTCTATGAGGATGGCTATGGCCTGCTCCAAGGTGTCGAGCGTGTGCTGGTTCGGGTCCGTCTCTCTGGAGGGAAAGATGAATGGGGAGAAAGATCCGTTAGTTCAGCATTGAATCGTAACCGAATACGCGGGTCAGATACACTTCCTTTGTCTTTACTGTAAGAAATGTACTTGAGTCCTGCTGTCTTACAAGAGCGGAATCATACTGAAGTGTGAGGGACTGTGAATTCAGGTTGCCCCTTTGCCCTGAGGGGCACACCCTGAGGTGTAATGGCGACGTCGTCTGCAACTACAGCAGGAGTGTGGTTTGGTTTCCCCTTATTTAACCACACCTAGAATGTTGTAGGTGGTTGGTTGCCTAACCACACCTTAGAAGGTGGTAGGTGGTTGGTTGCCTCACGTTACCACCCCTCTAAACACCTGGAGTCTGGCTGGTTCCCTCACCTGAAGTTGCTCCTGAGGGAGACGATGGCGTCCCTGACCAGGTGGAGCTCCTCCCTGGCGCAGGAACCCACGGCGCTCCGTCCGGAGGGACTGTCCCCAGCCACTCCTACACGCTTCCCATTCTGACGAAGGAAGAACAGAACGGTGAGAACTGCTGGCTGGTAAGGATAAGGTATTCAGTACTCCTGTCATGTTTGGCGAATCAAGATAAGGAGTTTAAATCTCTTGCTATAATCACCTTGTGACTTAATGAGCTTAGGGTTGTTAAGGGCCTTGGAATTCCCCGGGGTTATCGAGGGGCCCTAGACACCCGGGGGTCTAACCTGGGGGCGGCGGCGGCGGAGGAGGACCTTACCTGAACGTTCCGGATGGCGTCCTCGAAGTGGGCCCTCTGAGCCTGGATGGTCTTGTCTCGCTGGTGCATCTGCTTGCGCAGCTCCGTGATGATGCCCTCGCGCTGCTCCAGGAGCCGCGTCAGCTCCACCTGCAGCAGGATAGGGCGTCAGTTGGTGGCCGGAGGAGGAGGAAGGGGGAGGCACGGGGTTATTACGCAGGTGAAGAAAAAAATAGGTGAGTCACAAGGTATCAACATCAGGTACGGGGAGTATGGCGGAGGCGAAGAGCCCGGAGTGTGTTTTATGATTGCTGTGTGTTATACCTGAAGAAGGTGGGTGATCTGTAGGCAGTGGGATGGGTGCTGTGGAGGCGATAAGGCAGGGTGGTCCGTATGTATGAGGCTTCGGACGTGTGAGGGGAAGGTTAGGATCTAGGTGGTGAGTCAGGTGGTCTGTTTGGAAGTGTTGGAGCAGATGGTGTCTTCGTGAGAAGGTGTACCACAAGGTGGATCAAATTACGTACAAGATCGTGCTAACTACGTGGCTGATGGGGGGACGTGGTTGTGCTGTCTTGGGGTCGCATCAGTGTTAAGCGTGAGCTGGTTGGGCAATTGGGCTCTTAGGCTTGTGGACTAACGAGGGGTCATTAAGACCCTCGTCGTCGAAAAATGAAGAACACCAGGTGCGCTCTCAGGTATTCTAACACACACACACACACACACACTTAGGTCCTTGGATGTTACGTATTCTATTGTACGTCACAAATCACGTTACTGATGACTTAGAAAGGTTTTAGAACCGGCTATGTTACGTTTCTGATGATGATAATGATGATAAGCCCCTTAAGCAACATCGTGCAAGCAGCCCTTTGGCCCGTTGGTGTTCATAACCGTCGTGGGACAGAGGAGTCCACCAGCCGTCCTGAGACAGAGGAGTCCGCCAGCCGTCCTGAGACAGAAGAGCTTACAGCAGTCCTGAGACGGAGAATTTCACAACCGTCCTGAGACAGAGGAGTTCACAACCATCCTTAGATCACCAATCATCCTGAGATAGGAGGAGGAGTCCACCACCACCAACCGTCCTGAGACAGGAGGAGGAGGAGTCCTCCACCAGCCGTCCTGAGACAGGAGGAGGAGTCCACCACCAGCCGTCCTGAGACAGGAGGAGGAGTCCACCACCAGCCGTCCTGAGATAGGAGGAGGAGTCCACCACCACCAACCGTCCTGAGACAGGAGGAGGAGTCCACCACCAGCCGTCCTGAGACAGGAGGAGGAGTAGTCCACCACCAGCCGTCCTGAGACAGGAGGAGGAGTCCACCACCGGCCGTCCAGAGAGAGAGACAGGAGTCACGCCCCTTGCAACCTTACCTTCTCGGCCTCCAGGGCCTGCCTAGCGAGGGAGAGGTGGAGGAGCTCCTGCTTCACCGCCGTCGGGGAGGCCTCCACCAGGTGGTCCGCGGGACGGGGTCCGTGCCCGGCTCTCGTCGCTGACTCCAGCTCCTGCTGGCGATGAAGGAGGAGGAGGGGGGGGGGGAGGAAGAAGAAGACACAACGGTTATAAAAAGAAATCCTCGCAAAAAAAAACAAAAAGGCTTTCAGAGACCAGCTACTGTGTTGATATACCTTCGGCAAAGGAGAAGAGTGTCAGGTCTTGAATGACAGTCGTCTGTGAAGTTTGACGTGACTGCAGATATTTTACTCTTTTTTTGTAACATTTAATTTTTGTTTTAGATGATGTGAAATTTAAAAAGAAAAAGTCCTGAACAGTGGACGGATATATATATATATATATTTTTTTATATGTCATATGTGGATGGACACGTACCTTAAAAGTTAAAGACTCTCATACGGACATGTTAAAGGAAATGGGACGCGTCTTGACATTGACGAAGAGCAAGACACTGTCAGAGAACTAATACAGCGTTGCCTGCACACCGTGCGTGGCGTGCCGAAGGGGACGAGTACAGCATTTACAAAGAACACCTCTGAGGCCAGGTTCATGCGATGCAAGGGTGAGTAAAAAGATTCGGTCAGACATGCAGTGCAACATGCAAATGCCAGCGTTGTTACGTTCATGCAAGAGGAGGTTGGTCGAGAAATCAGATGTCTCATCAAATGCTCTGCTGTCACCGTCTCCCGCAGGGATGAGTCTCGATTTGGAAGACTTTTAAAAGTGACTTGAAAATCCAGATATACCGACTGTGAGAGAGAGGTATCTGGAAATAAGAGAACGGAAAAAAAATGGAAAGTAAGGATTTTTTTTTTCTTTTTCCACTTCTTCGTTTTTTGTCTGGGGTAGAAGGGGGGGTCTGATCCAGTCCCACTCTCTTTTATTTAATGAGGGGCTTCATGGGATCAGATCCCCTTACAAGTCATCCTGAGGAGGACCAGACCAACCCTGCAGCGTCAGTGTCAGCGAGCAGCAGCCAGAAACCCCACCACCACCAACAAGAGGAGGAGGAGGAGGCATGTGTTACGTCAACCAGTCATGATTTTTTTTTCCAAACTTAGGCAAAAAAAAAAAAAAATCTAAGTCCCACCAAGTCTACCTCAAAAGTCCCTTCTAAGTCTACCTCAAGTCTACTGGTCTCTACAAGTAAGGGTCTAAGTATTTTAGTATTGCAGCACACTCTTTACTCTCCGCGTCTAAAGTGGTTTTACACTTGTGATTCAAGGGTACAGCGACCTACAAAAAAAGAAAAAAAAAAAAGATTGTGGCTAACTACAGGCAGATGGGTAGGTTAGGTTACAGTGCGTACAGCAGCCGAAGAGGGTGGCGCAGGGGTCGCGTTTTGGTGCTACGCAAACTTTTACGAAGCCTTTTGGGGCATTTCAACCTTCTGCCTAGTGAGCAGGTTGCTCTTCGGGTGAGAAGACTCGAGCCGGAACTACCAGTTAGGGATTGATGAGGACAGACTTAATGGGGTCGTTAACTGAGCGGGTGTACAAGCCAGAGGGGGGGGGGGTGGAACTCTCTGTAAGGGTTCGACGGATCAACTAATTACCCGACGGAGGCGCTGACGGGAAAGGACTGGGACTGGGGATACCTGACGGGAGTGGCGTTTGTGGGAGTGGCCCCTCCGGCTCCTGCGGCTGCTGGAGGACTCCTTGGAGACGGCCTGGTGGTCCTTGGGGGCGGTCCGGTGGTCGTTGGAGAAGGTCTGTTGGTCGTTGGTGGGGGTCTGGTGGTCCTTGGAGACGACGGTATGGTGGTCCTTGGAGACGATGGTCTGATGGTCCTTGGAGACGGCCTGGTGGTCCTTGGAAGACTTCTTTCTCGAGGATTTCTCCAGGTTAGAATCTTCCCTAACGTGGGCAACCCTCGGGGCCTTTTCCCTGCCGTGGGAAGTTTTGGTTTTGGTGGTTTTGTCCCTGCTGTGGGAGGTCTTGGTGGGTTCGTTCTTGCCGTGGCCGTCCTTGCCGTGGGAGGTCTTCGTTGGGTCGTCCCTGCCGTGGCTAGTTTTGACGGCGGCGGCGGGGTTGTTGCTGTCCTTGCCGGCGGGGGAGGCGACGACGGCGGTGGTGGGGTTAGCGGAGACCTGGCTGGCGGTGGCGCTGCTGGAGGGGGTGATGATGACGGGGCTGTCCCTGGAGGTGCAGACGCCCCGGCTCTCCACCTCCGTCGTGGTCTGCAGCTGCAACACCACCAAGTTTCACTACTACCCAGACAGCAACGAAACACCTCACACTTAAACTCTCTCTACACCAAGTTTCACTCAAATTCCCCCTTCACCTGCTAGCCACCTACCTCAACCACCACCCAACCCGCCTCCCAAAAGCACGGACGTGACACTAAACGGTGAGAATTTCTTGTCGACGAACACCCCGCCCCCTCCTCCTCCTCCTCCCCTTTACGAGTGATTGAAATTCTTCCCGTTTTGTCTACCATCAACGACCGCAGCGTGAGGGACGGTGACATAATATTCCCATGATGTAGTTTTCAAAAAAATATTTAATTTACGAATGAATTACAACCCAGACAATGAAGTTACGATGACGGGGAATTATGCAAATATCCATAGACGTACTATAACTGAATTTGAAATATTGCTTTGTCTCATTTAGGTGCAATGCATTTTTGTGACAGTATGGGTCATAGACCATATAACATGGTCTTAGAATTATATTAACTCCTGAAGAAGTTTAAAATTTGTTTCGGTTGGTGGATGTAGCTTGATGCCGAGGGCCTCAGTGACCCTGGCTGGTAGTTGATATTAGGCCTAAAACCCAAACAAACAACCAGTCGTCCATGGATGAAGGGCACGTGAATTGGGGCTTTGGTAGATGCAAACACAGACTACGTATAGCTACGTGGGGTACAGAGGACGCTGCTGCCTTCATCAGCTCGAGCACGATGGTTCGACCTCCGATCTTGCGCACATCAGTACCCGGGAGTCGTATCATCATACCCAAGGGTCGTACCGTCACGCTCAAGGGTCGTCCCATCGTGCTCGGTGGTCGTACCGTACCGTCGTTAACGCTCAAGGGTCGTACCATCGTGCTCGGTGGTCGTACCGTACCGTCGTTGACGCTCAAGGAGGATCACGAACGTTGGAACGTTACGACCCAAAGACCGGAGGAAGCCGAAGGGGTTTGTGAAATTATTATTTCCGTTTTTCTCGTGCCTGGGCATCACGCGCGCCTTGATCAATAACTTCAATCGTACAGGGCTAAAAGATATCATTGAGAAGAGGGAGGAGGGGGAGAGACGATAGCCCTAATGATGTTATCTACAGCCATTTGTCAATATATAATAAAAATAAACCGAATGGAGCCTTCGGTGTGTTGCTGTGTTTCATAACTCATCGGTCGACGTTACGTACATCAAGAATGGGGTATATTTTACGAATTTTAAAGTCTTCAAACCCTTTGTTAATATTTTAATGTGCTTCGTGATTTTTTTTTTTTGAGATATTTTGAGAATAAGAAGACAGAGAATTGCGATGATGAATTAAAGAAAAAAAAAAAAAAGCCCGGTCGATGCTTTCTGAGAAGACGTTGTTCTCACTGGGAAAAAAATTTCTGGAGTTGCTATTCCCACACTCAGCAACCGGTAGAACCAACCCCGCTATTATGAATGTGCACAGCACCCCCGCCTCTTGAGCACAACGACATCCTCTGCTGCTGACAGCGGTCGTTGAGTATGCAAATGAGCAATAATTAGCCTAACGTGAACCACTTGCTTTACGGTAAATAGGCGAAGCGTAGTGTGGTACCGCCACACAACAAATGTTAACATAATTTCTGATCTTTTTAACATCACGAGTAAAGAAAACGATCAGCGGAGGCGTGGACTGTTAACCTGGACACTGTGGGAATTTTATGTTCACGGTCACAGAACAAGACTGTACAAAATTCGTCTTATTTAAGACACTGTCGCATTGCCGACGAAAAATTTGGCTTAGGTTTTTTTATGTACAACAGCAATTTTGGTTAGTAGGATTTGTACTGGAGGTATTCACTAGTTTCTCGTTGTGGTCATGAGAACGATAAAAGAGAATTGATCACACCCAATCATTGATATAATTTAACATAATTAGTCAGTATTCAATGACATTCTATGCTAAACATTGCTGATCAAGAAGAAATTTTGATAAAATACACGTGTCGTTGCTACTTTTGGCCTATTTAAAGGTAATGATAAACCTATGTAGAATCCTATTAACAATACAACATCTACAACATTACTACTGGTTGTAGTTTTTCCCAAAACATACTGGTGTCTCATCAGTACGTTGTGAGAATAAAACCACATCCAGTCTCAAGAATTTCACTCGTGAAGCTGAATATTTTTTCTTAATATTATCACACTATGTACAAGAAAAATGAAATACACGTATTTCCACCTTTCCCTTCTTATTCTTCTTCATCATCACGGGCATTCTCAAGAGCACCTTATTTCCCGACCTGATCAACAGGGTCTGGTATCTTCAATCACTCGACCGAATCACTCACGCCAGGGATTTTCACTGCACGCTGTTATCACCTACACTGACTGGGGAACACTGAACGCGGAGGTAAAATCCTCTAGTGGCACTGAAGTAATTCATTACTGACACCTGGTTCGTGAGTCAAGTAGCGCGTGGAATTGGCCCGGTCAAAGCCAGTCCCAAAAACTCAGCCAACACCATTACGTATGTTGGTCAAATGTGTTTTATTTTTTTTTTCCAAACTGGATTGGGAACTATTTCAGTGTTTCCATCGTGATAAAAAATCCCGGCACAAAAGACACTTTAATCCGCGTGTTGTTAAGTTGTAATTCCTCGCAGGTTACGGCGACGGTACCCCAGGGCGTACCCGCCTGTACCCTCCACTGCTCTCGGAGTACCGTCATCACCCACTCTCTTGCCTTCCAAAGGGGCCAGGTTCCAGGTGTTCAGTTGGCAGTTAGGGCAATATACACCTGTGTTTTTTTTTTGCACTAGGATCTGTTCCTTTAGATTTAAGGCCTTTCCCCCAAAATATCTTGAAATTTATATCCTATCGTGTTAAAGAGATTTGCGGTCACATTTTAAATTAAAATGAATCTTAAGATTACGTGACAACTCGTGTGTTTGAACGCTAACCCCGATGTAAAGATGATGCAAAACACTGACTGGAACCTCGCAACGTCACTAGCTCCGACGAGAGTAGAAGTCACGGACGGTAAACCTTCGGAACTCATGCTAGAGTCGCCACAGTCGTGATTACCTTCACTTAACTAATGCGTCTGGTAGTATCGGGTCTCCTGGCCTCCCCCCGGCAGCCATAGCCGACCGACCGACCGACCGCCCACCTACCCACCTGGCTCTCGTCACCACACGGCTTCTTATTTTAGCGAAAGGGCCGCAGTTTTCACATAATTACATACTAAGCCATATTTTACCCGATCTTAAATTTTCCGGTGTCGTCTCCGTCAACCTTTCAATCACATCCCCGTAAGGTCTTCCGATGACAATGCTTATGATCTTCAGGTTTGTATATTTTTTAAACTGAGCTGGATGCCTGGGGTCGACTCGGATGCTGAGACGGCTGGGCATGTGTGTGTGTGTGGTGGGGGGCTGGCTGCGGTGGTGGTTGGGGAGGGGGGTATGCTGCGGTCATCAGCTGGGGTGCGGTAACTACCCCCCTCCTCCCCTGCTGCTGCCCCCTCCAGTTGAGTCACAGAACCAAAAGACGGCGTAAATTCACCCGGAACCGCAAATATTCAAGTCAAAGCCTTCCATTATTTGTCCAAGCTTCGTCATGCATCACCTAATTCAAAATTTAATAAAGCAAATCTCGAGTGTAAATGCTCTTCCTTACGAAGAAGTTTTAGGCAATGATAAAAAGAGAAAGGTTGACACAGGGACAACAGTCGATGTTTGTTGTTAAGTTTCGCAAGACCGGATTAAGCTTTGGTAATATGCGAGGGCCTCTCGCACACTACAGAACTATGAAATATCGTTAACTAGGGCAATACAAGAGGCTTTGGGGCCCCCTGCATGGATAGGGCCGTGGGTTGGGGGGGGGGGGAGCGGCACGGACCTAGGTACCCTATCCGTTAATCCGGTTTCCGGGCACGGACTGCTCCCTGTCTTTAAGACGCCCCATTCTCCTCTGGTCTCGCCTCTAGCACAGGCAAAAGTGATTCTTCCTTAAACACAGCACATCGCGTGATCGATCCAACGAGCAGGCTGGAGTCGTGTAACAAAGCATTACTCTTCGTAGCGCCAGTTACCAGATCAGTGAACAGGGAAGGCAGGTGTCACGCGGCCATCAAAGCATCCACCGTAACGATGCTATAACAAGCCACAGACATACTTTTTAAGTCATGGCAATTACCGGATATAGTGAAGTTAGGGATATACCATATATAGCGTAATGGGTTGTTTGATAAATGCCATAATACGTTTGCATTCAATTGTCACACACCAGATACTTGGGGGAAAACAGATCCTTTTTGTAAGATCATTTTACAAATGTATCGTAATATTTCTAGAAATTAGACTATTCCAACGAAATAAAGAAAATATTACCATAACGTGGAAGTGGTGTTGGCGTTACATTAACCTTCTTTTGTTTTTAGCGCGCAACGGCCGTTAACGGCTGGCCGGACGGGTGTGGGTGGCTGGGTGGGTTCGCCCCCGCCCACCCAACCCAATGATGTCATTAAGGAGTAACCTGCTCTCATTAGTGGTGCCAATTCCGCTCTGTTACATCGTAACGAGGAGGGGATGTGATCCCAGTCAAGATCACTCACTCGTGTATTGAGAGAAATTAAGGTCATTGCACCTAAAGGTGATAGATGAATACTACATTGACTGTTAAAGAAAATTGTTTGTCATTAATTCGTTAATAAAGTGAATTATCTCTCAGCCAATACTTTCGAACGATTATGACTAGATTATCAGCTTGGCTTCAGTCATTTAATAACAGAGAACTCTTCAACGGCTTAGGAATTCAGCCATCTTCATTATGAAAGCGTAGCAGAACCCTACGTTAGATTTTTTATTATTATTATTATTTCCCCCCTGTGATACGAAACCCAATTATTAAGTCTCCCTTCACATGAGCTGCTCAGCTTGTCCGTTTTCCCCCTGAGGAGGAGGAGGACGGCATACAGTGCTCGAATATGATATATTAGTCCTGGCCTTTGACGTGATTTAAGGGGCACGCAGCCATCGCTCAAGGATCGCATGTATGTCTCGTCATACTACTCGAAGGTCTCAACCGTTTGAGGATTCCCGCAGTACGATGTATCCCGAGCCCTGTGGGATGCGAACCCCGGAGACCTACTTTTGAAATTAAACGCCGAACTGCACTAACGGAAACCGGTCATAACCATATCGTTCGCCCTTCACATACGTGCATCCCGAGTGGTAAAAGAAAAAAAAAGAAAATCCCTCATCCATATTGAATGTATAAACAGACCCGTTTCTTCGGGAAAGTTAACGTGATTGCACCATAACGAGTTGGTTGGTTGGTTGGCTAACTGGGCTATTAGGTCTGTATCCACTGCCAGGGTCATTTAAGACCCGTCGCCGTTTAAGGCATTGCCACCAACAGGAAAAAAAAATTTCAACACCTCCTTCAGGTGTTCATGGTAATTCTTAGACCAAACACACACACACACACACGCACACACACACACACACACACACACACACTTCTCACTGTATATAAGACGACTCCCATTTTTTATGTTGGTTGTTTGGGCTTTAAGGGCTTTGTCAGCTGCACGGGATCAAATAGGACCCTCAGCGTCTCACGTCCTAACCACCAACGGCTTATCATGAAACACCTTTTAGGTGTTCAAGGTGATTCTGTGAATATGTACACACGACAAACGCCCACTGCATCTACGACCCTCTCTTTTAGCGTCAATATAATTAACTTGTCGTTACGAACGAAAGATGATAATTCCGAGGTCTGTATCCCCCGGAAAATGTCACAAGTAAACAGTGCTGAATTTGGTAGTGAAAACCTATGATATTAAGATGTCCTCCGGTCTCGTTCTGCACCTTAGATAATAATAAGGTTAGTCTTCAAGTTATTCAGGGCTCGTGAGATGCATTCGGGACACACCGTGATGCAGGTAGTGCTGCCAAGTGATGATCAAGACATAATGTGCATGTTCCCACTGATTTCTCCGTACGCATTGCTGGAGACGTGGACGAATCTGTGTCAAGTTAGATCGAGTGTAATTCTCTGGTTCGCGTTAAAACAGGCTGCACAAAGACACGGTTGTGCCTCGAGTGCATCTCGTGTTTTTTTGTTTTTTTTCAAACGAGCCAAAATTCGTTAGCCTGTTAAGAAGGGTCATCTAACTGCAATGAGCGGTCTGCGTCCAAAAAAAAAAAAAAAAAAAAGTCCCTGACATAAATTATCCGATTTTAGGTTATGTTGTTGTTAGTAGTAGCAGTAGTAGTCAACATGCTCCTCATTTCGCGTTCAGAGAAGAGGGGAAATATAAAACAAAACAAACTTGCCATCACTAAGAGAAATCATCCAATACACCAGTTGAGGAAAATTTCATGTCTGAAAGAGTTAAAAAGTCGAATTAAAATACCGGTAATGTAGCATAACAGAACTGTTAGGGGGATGGTCTTTATTGCTGGCCCCACCCTCCCCCTGGGTTAGTAAGCGCGAGGCTGAGGGCGCGGTACTCACCAGTTTCTGGAGCGCCAGCAGCTGGTCCCTGGTGGTGTTGAGGTCGCGCAGCACGCCCTTGAGGTCCTCCTGCTCCCACGGGTCGAGCGGATTCTTTTCCCTCGACCACTGGTCGAGGGTCGGTCCCCGGACGAGGCTGGTCGCCGGGGAGGAGTTCTGACTTCGCCCCTCCGGTTCCCGGGATCCCTCGTCGCCCACCCCGCCGCCCCCGGGTCTCTCCTCGCTGCTGCGGTCCAGGGACGGGTCCCCTGGGACCCTGGGACTCTCCTGGCCCTCCTGAGGGGTGGTGACTCTGCTCCCAGGACCTGCCGCGCCCGGGATCTGCGGCAGCTTCCGACGGCCGCTCATCCTGTGTATGGTGTGATACCTGCGGCAAAGGGAGGAGTTTGAAGGGGGCGCCTTATTCTAGCAACCTCTTGGTCATGAAGTCAGTTTACCAGTTTGAGTTCATGATATCACTTCTAGGATTCTGGAGCAGTTGGGTTTTTAAACTCACTCTCTTGGAGAAGCTCATCGTCTGTGCATGTTAGTCAGACTTTGTTTATGTGCAATACAAATAATATGTGTGTGTGTGTGTGTGTGTGTGTGTGTGTGATTAAGCTTTTGTTTTGTAACGTAATGCTTTTTGAGGGCCTTAGAAATTAAAAGAAAAAGCTACATCAAAACAGTAGATTGTCTCACACTTCACTGAAGTACTACTAATTTCTTGAAGCCGTACTAAATTCAAGCCTTACCCAACCACAAGGTAAAGTGGTTACGTCTGTTGGCGCAGCGCCATGGACCGTTCTTTCATATACGGAGTGTTTGCGTCGCTCGACGTCTTGTGTCAGAACTTGGTCGCCAGCGCCTCCACCACAGCGCGTCAACAGGTCAACCAAAAGCCGCGTTTGGTGAGGTCTTGTGTGTGGCCCGAGCACGGCTATCGTAAAGAGAACTTACAAGAGGACAAATACCCTTTGGCTCCTCGATCTCTCCCGACTGTGGCAAGGGGACTAATAACACGGGTTAATATTCATATAAAGCCCACGCCCCTGAAACTAGGTTTCACCAAGATATACTAGACTGTCATCCAGCCTTATTACGAGACCGTGGCGAAGACTAATGACGGCAATAAATGAGCGAAGATGCAGATGAGTGTAATTACGTGGTTTAAGTACACGGAGGGAGACCATGTGCTGAGAATATTCATGGAGATAATTTGCGGTTGTTGTCTTAAAATATGGCATTACGCGTCGCGCAAAATACGACTTTGTTTTTGTGATAGTTTATGAGCGGAGTGTATCGACTCTTGCTAGCCTGTCATTTTGGCTCCTCTTGCTATATATATATATATATATATATATATATATATATTTATTTAGCGAAGGCAAACATACACGGAAAAGATTATTGGATAGATTGAAGCCTTTATGGGGCATTTGCGCCATATGGTGGCGGTTTCGGGCTCGGTGCTGCAAAAGCAAGACCCGTTCAGCCGAAGTAGGCATTTTCGAAGCCTAGTCTCTATCCGCCACAACACTCACTCGCACACACACGCTCGCGTGACTAGGCTTCGCCCAGCCGAAGGGTTTTGGGGGCGTGAGTTTCAGCTTGAGAGTGGCATACGTCCTAAATCTGAGTTTCAGGGGAATTAGCTGTCGTTTCTTTGTAAATGCGAGTATGAATCTTGGAAGCAGTGGACTGATTATCTTTGTTCGGGGATCTGAAGCACAAGCAAACACCTCCCAGGATCGCACAATCTCCGACAATTACTCTCGTAGATTTAGGAGTCGTGTTACCATTACTTAAAAAAAAAAACGGGCATCGTCAGTGCTAATGTGATTAACAAGACGAGTCCTGAATATTAAAACGTACGAGCCTCGTGAATCATCGCTCCCATGTTTTTTTTTTTACCGAAAGCAGTTTCAGAGGCCTGGGGCCAGCCAGTACTACTTGACCACCCACAGGGTTTGTCGTATATCATCAAAGCTTCCTGTAGACTACTGCCTCCTCCTCCTCCTCCTCCTCCTCTTCCTCCTCCTCCTCTTCCTCCTCCTCCTCCTCCTCCTCCTTCTCCACACCTTTTTCTGCTCATCAGTTCACGAAACTTCGGCACGAACGATATCGCCGTGAAGTAAAAACATAAACAAAACACGCCCTTCAGTAGTGACATACGCTAAATAAAATACCCTTTACGGTAATCTATCATAGCGTCTTTTTTTTTCTGTACTGTTCAGGAATCAGTTACGGAGGATGAGAGAGTGTATTTTATGACGTATGCCTTCCAGACGATTCACATGCTTTACACCTGCCATTATGTAGGAACAAATACCTCGTTACTAAAGGCTAATGACGGATTATTATCTATTGTTGATGATCCAAAATGTTTACGTACATGTTCACGATAGACATTGGGTCGTTAAAACAGTACTTCCTAGCCTACGTCACGTACCCAATTTGTCAACCAAACCCCTAGGGAGAGATGAACAGCTTGATTGACTGTGGGCCGACAGCCGCAACCAGGATTCGAACCTAATGCGCCGGCCGACGAACCCGGGTGCATGAGTTCGAATCCTCAAGTACACTTTCAAGGGGACACACACTCGGATTCTCCGGCCCCTCGTGTAGGTCTTGAAGCGACTCACCTGAAGGGGTTGTCTGGGTCGTCAGGGGGCGGCTGCGAGGGCGGCAGCGGGGGCGGGTCGGGCGGGCTGCTGGCGGGGTCCCTGCGGCTGGTCAGGTCCTGCCAGAAGTTCAGGGCCGCGGGGCGTGTGCGCCCCGGCGAGGACACGTCCGCCCCCTCGCCCTCCAGGGACGTGTTGAGGGACGCGTTGAAGGACGTGTTGAAGGACGCGTTCATGGCGTCGTCGGAGGACTCGTCCAGGTTGTTGGCCTTGGGCGGCATGGCGGGCGGGCCGGGGCGGCGGCCGTGGGGCCCCGACAGCTGGAACTTGTGGGAGGCCCTGAGGGAGTCGTACGCCCACCGGTTGGGGGCGACTCTCCTGGGGAGGTTCTCGTACACCGGGGAGGAGTCCCGGGGCGTAGCGGGGGCGCCCGTCATGCTCGGGTGCCGCCGGAGGACCATGAGGGCCCCGGGGTCGTCGCCGGCGCCCCCCGTCACCATGGCCCGTCGGTTGGTGCTGAGGTTCGGCGTCTTCTCAGGGGCAGTGGAGGGCACGTCTGGGCCCACGCCTACATCTGTTGGGCAGGAAAAAAGTTGAGGTGAGTGAACACCTACACCTGCAGCTCAGGAACATGAGGGAACTTAACACGACTTACGTCTACGTAGAGAAAAGCCTTGTTAGGGCCATACAGTCGTTTACAGACCTCAATTGTTACCATTCAGAAGCAGGCTTTTCAGCAATTAACAGTCTTAAGTTTAAAGATCACTTCAGCCCCATTCAACTGGCAGGGTCGATACGTACCAAGGTTTGGCCTCGTCTCCACCAACCAACACCTCCACTGAATAACTCCAGACACTGGAGAACTACCTCTCTTCATCTGTCAGTATACCTTATACTCGACCTTCATTTAGAGCACCTCCCCAGCCCCTCCCACACACACAGACGCAGACACACACAAGCACTCATTATCAGACCTCCCTCTCCTACTCTCCATATATAGTTTTCTCATCGTGATACATCAATTTAAGTCTTTCTCTCATTCCACTGTTTGGTCTCAATTTCACGTCTGCTACTCTGACGGTGCTTTACAGCAGGTACCAACTCCACCGGCAAACAGGAAGACACAAAAGCACACGCAGGTCATCATCCACAGTGGTCGTACGTACGCACGCCCGACACCAACTGCGCAAGACGCCCTCTGCATCACGTACCGTGTGTGGTGGGCTGCGGCGGGATGGGCCGGGTGGCGGGCACCTCCTGCGGGTGCGGTGGGGACGAGGTCTTGACGCTCTGGGGCTTGTAGTGCGCCGCCAGGGCCAGTATGATGCGCATGATGCTCTTCAGGTTGCCCTCGGCCACCTCCTTGCTCGTGATGTGCGTCATGCGGATCCTCTTGGCCGCCATGAACTGCAGGACCCGGTCCAGGTTCTCCCGCATGACCTGGGGCGTGACGCTCTCGCCCTCCCGGCTGATGCCGGCCACCCGCTCCCCAGCTGCTGAGGGAGAGACACAAACGCACGTGTTACAGGAACCACGTGGGTGAGAGAGAGAGATGTGGATGTATATATGTATGTATATGTGAAGGTATGTTTATACTGTTCTATATGTAAATATATCATCGCTAACTGGAAATATTGATTTGAATTCACCCTTAGCCAAAACCAGTGGCAGGAGATCCTATTTAATACGTATGGAAAGAAATAGATTGATTGGAATTCCTCTTCACTATCATATAGATCTACCATCACTATGGGCTGAAGAGAGTAAGAAAATGGATAACACTAGAGGCAGAGGAAGGTCCCCGACCACCTACAGATGATCTCGATCAGGTCAGCGAACACCACGCCGCTCTGCAGGTCCCTCCTCAGGTCCGAGATCAGGGGCCGGCCTCGCTTCCTCAGCTGGGAGTTGACCCACGCCACGTACGCCTGCGGGAGGGAAAGGCCCTTGGTTGGATAGGTCCTCGGTGTGCATTAGGATAAGAGTTCTCCGTCGGAATACAATAGCATAAGATGTCTGTCAGCGGGTATACGACATATTTTGTTTCATCACAACTCGGCTCTGTACGAGAAGAGCCGAGAACCATGTCAGTTCGGGCTTCTCTTCGCCGCGGTAAACCACGGGAGGTTCCTCACCACTGGCACTTACCTGCAGCTGCTGAGTCCATTCCATCCACGACACTGAAGAGGAGGAGGTGCAGCCGTCGCCACGCCGGGAGTCCGGCTGGCCTCTCGCCTCCCTGGACTGGAAGGAGCCCCCTCGGTCGTCGCTCATCTGGAGCCCGTCGGCGCCGTCTGCGTCCCTGTCCCGCCGGTCGTACGAGGGGACGTCCCGGACCCGTAGTCCGTCGCTGGGGTCGCTGCTGAACCTCACCTCCTTGACCCCCTCGGCGCGTTCCGTAGGGTACTGTCGCGAGTCCCGCCGACCCCTCACCCTCTCCTGGCGGGGCTCGGCGAGGTCGTGGTCCTCGACGTCGACCGACAGTTCCCTGTAGCCGCCTCTCGCCTCCGCCTCGCGGGCGAGTCTCTCGTCCCGCACCTCCAGGTAGGTCCTGGAGTCACGGTTGTCCCTGAGGTCCCGCGGTAAGCTCGCGTCCCTGAACTCCCTCGAGGTCCTCGCGTCCCTGTTGTTGTTGCTATTCCTGGGCTCGCTGTTGTTCCTCATGTTTCGCGGTTCCTTGTCTTTGGCGTCCCTCGCGTCTCTCTTTGGTTCCCTGGCCTCCCTCAGGTCCCTGTTGTCTCTCACGTCGCGGACGTCTCTCATGTCCCGCAGGTCGCGAGACAGTCTGTGGCTGAGCCGGTCGTCCTTGCCCCTCGGCTCTATAACGTCTGGGATCTCCGCGTAGCGGGGCTGGGTGTCGTGCTGGGGGTACACGCTGTCGGAGAGGAGGGCTCCCTCGGGAGAGGCGGGTCTTGGTGGCGGCGGAGCAGGCGGAGGCGGCCCCCCGATGGCCGAGGGATGGTGGTGAGGAGGGCCCAGTCCTCCCCGCGGCGAGCCGCTGGGAGGGCGCGGCGAGTCGTGGGGCGACCGGTGGGCGAGCGCCGAAGTGTGCGAGGCGCCGTTGACGCAAGGCTGCTTCGCCGCCCGGATCGTAGGGTACTGGACGGGCGAGGGGGAGGACACGGAAGACGAGGTCGTGGCCGAGGACACGGACACGGGCGAGGTCCTCGACGCGTTGAGCAGGTCCTCGGTTGACTGCGAGTAGGGGACGTCGGCGGGGTTTACCGTCCGTCCGCTCTGCCCGCCTGGGGAGCTCAGGGAGCGCGGGCCACCCTCCATGGCAGGGGGAGTGAGGGAGTCGAACCCCGAGTCCGGCTCGCGAGTCGACCACCTGTTGCTCTGAGCGACCCAGGCCTCCGGCGCTGGCCGAGGGAGCGAGGAGCTCCTCAGGTTGTCCTCGTGGGACTGCTCCCGGGGCACGCTGGAGTTCCGCCGCTCCCACGACTCGCGCAGCTCCCTGAAGTTGCGGGATTCTCGGACAGCCTTGGGATCCTGGTGGTCCCTGGGATCGTGGGATCCTCGGAAGTCCCTCCCGTCCCAGTGGTCCCTCGCCTCCCTGAGGTCCGCGTCCCTCGCGTCGTCAAGATTGCGGGAGAGCCTCGCGTCCCTGGGCTCCCTGGCGCTGCGGAGCTCCCTCAGGTCCTGCTCCCTCGACTCCCTCGAGTCCCGCGGATCCCTGGTGTCCATCTTGGGCGGCGGCGGGGGCTGGTAGGGACCCCGGCTCCTCCTGAAGGGGTCTGGGGGCTGGTGCCTAGAGTAGGGAGGGGGCTGGTGCGACGCGGGCGGAGGGTTGGAAGGGGACCTGAAGCGATTTCCGGGGTCCTCCCGCACCAGCCCTCTCCTCGGCAGCGTGCACGTCCCCGGGGCCTGGGAGGGGTACTCCTGGAGGTGGCCCGGCACGGGCGGCAGTGGCTGCTGTGGGGGCTGCGGCAGGGGCTGGCCGTGGGGCGGCACGGGTGGCGGTGGGTGTGAGGGCGGCGGAGGCGGCCGGGAGGTGGGTAGTGGCGGAGGCCCATTGTTGTCCACGCTGACGCACAGCCTGAAACGCGCGCGAGGAAAATGAGAAAATCAATGACCTGAAGAAGTGATTTTTTTGGACAGTAATACAGGAGGGGAGGACGCCCACCGTCCCCCTGGCGCTCGGTCCGGCGCGCGCGCGCGCGGCTCCCAGGGCAGTGGGGAGGAGGCAGGAACACCAGGGGCGGGAGGCGGGGCTCCCATCATTACTGCAGCATTACAGTATTAGGGAAGTGGATTAGTGTGTCAGCAGGTGTGGCGGAGTCTCCTCCTTCACGGATTATAGCCCACACCTCTCTCTCTCTCTCTCGCTCTGTGTGTGTGTGTGTGAGTTTGTGTGTGTGTGTGTTGAATTACTCATTTGTCATGTACGGACGGGGTTCTACACTCGCGGGGCCCCGTCTCTCACGCCTTCTCTGCTCTCATACAGCTTTGTAAACATGTGTGTGCTATCCGCATTTATCATATCTTCATCCAGTCTGTTCCATTCATCCATCACTCGTATACTGTAAAAGTATTTCTTAACATTATTTTTTATAGTTTCTCGTTATGGCCTCTGGTTGCTCCGTCTCTACATCTTTCGACAAACTATTTACATTTTTTCCCCCTTATTTTAGAAATAAATGGCTTCTAACCTCTTGTTATAAGTCGGCTCTAAATCTGGTATTATCTTTTGTTGTCCTTCTCAATCAGATCTTTCTGCTTCTTTAAGTGCACTAACCAAACATGAGATACATAATCTAGTTTTTGCCTAGTGTACGATGAACACAGCTTGCTGAATACTACCTTATATATATATATATATATATATATATATATATATATATATATATATATATATATATATACGTATTTGAATACTTATATTTGCCAGCACACAGCTTGTCTCCTTTACTGTTCTTCTAAAGTAGGCGAGGCTCTGGGGACAGTGTTGGGCATAAATTCGACTCCCTTGTCCCTCTCACACACCGATTCCCGCAGCTTATTCCCTAATAAAAAGTGTTCTCACTGAAGCCTTCTTTCGCTGTGTCCTGTTCTCATTGCTCTGCATATATACCCGGGCTAAATTTCATCAGCTATAAATCATACCAAATTCGGGGTTTCTCCTAAGTCCCTCCCTTCAAGATGATGTAATCATCTTCAGTTTTAACGTCCCTCATAACCTTGGCATCATCTGCAAAACAGGTTTAGTTGGGAGACCAACCTTTCCGCCGAGTCATTTACGTTGGTCAAGAACAGCAGTGGACCCAGGATTGAACCCTGCTGCACGCCATTGCTGACCTCAGCAAGGAAGCCCCTTTGACATGGGTCCTCTGGTCTCTTCTACTAAGATAATCTGCCTGTGTGTGGAAGCAGTCTCCCTCTTATACTTTCTTAAATATCAAACTTCTGTACCATCCTTGTATATGGTACAGTGTCAGATGCTTTCTGGCAATCCAGATGCATACAAGTCCACCCAACCATCTCTGTGGAGCTCCCTCTCTCGTGGAAGTCTAAGAGGTTTATTCGTATATGTGTGTTTGTTAAAACTCTAAGGCTGGACCATCTCAAGGGTACCTGCCTATGATGGAGTTTGCGAGGAAAAATAATTAGATGTGTTGAGGAGGGACAGAATGAGGCAGCGTCAGGTGGTGGACGGGCAGGAGAGACGCCTCCTGTGGGCGGGTGTCGGGCGGCCACTGTCCAACCCGTCACCATCATCTGGTGTGTAAATGTCCCGCTGTTTGCACTGCACCACCCTCACCCCCCCAACACTCCTCCTTTATCAACATCTTTAGTAGATATTTTTACATCTCTTCAGTAATTCTTTATTTCCCACCACTACAAAGGCGTAAGCGGGACCCCTGTGTCGTCACCCCCCCTTCATCTGTCCATCTGCGGACACACTCTTGATAGCACCGTAACACAGGCACAATGCGAGATATAAACCTCATATTTACATCAAAGGTGTAAGCTACTTGCAGGCTCTCCAAGGCATGTCATCCGATCCGCGGAACTATGTGCTCGACAGAATCAAGAAGTCTACCTCCCTCCACACTCCTCATTCCCAGCGACGCTATATTGACTAAGAGACGTCCTGTCCACTCACTACCTCAGTCAATAGAGCCAGTACGCGAGAGAGAGAGAGAGAGAGAGAGAGAGAGGCGGAGGGATAGTTAACTGCAATGAGGACACGACGCCCAGGGTCAGGAGGATCCTCCCCCGTAGACCACCGCCGCCCTCATCACGATCATCGGTAGCATCACCACCCTCACCCTGGTGGCGCCACAGCCTCCCTCCTCCATCACCACCAGGCTGGCAGCACCACAGCCTACCACAGTCTACCACAGCCCACTGGACTGGCAGCGCCAAGGGCCCGGCCCGCCCCTCAAGATCCGGACCTCGTGCATGATCCAGCAGGCAGGTGACCGACGCCAGGCCCTCCAAGCCGTCACCAGCGGCTAAAAGCCCCCCCTGAAGAAGAAGACATCTCCCCCCGACGCCTCCCCAGTGATTACCGACGAACGTGCTTAGTAAATAATACCAACCGCTCTTTGGGGACTGATAGCTGATTACCTTCTGTGCACTCGGTAAATGCCGAGTTGATTACAGAGTAGTGTCGGACGGGAAGCGAAAAGCCCCCATGATATGATACGTCATTCTGTTTTACTTGATGTAAAAGATGGCTACGTGATTTACAAATACCCGGTGAAAACTCTGTAAAAATAAGTAAATAAACAGTATTGCATAACAGGGGGACGTTAATGTAATCGCATGACCTGTTGCGGTATTATCACCTTGTTGCCCTGTGTGACCGACTGGACTGTTACAGGGTCAGCAACACCACCACGCTGACCACCCCTCGGACCTCCCCAGTGCATTGCACACGCACGACCCTCCTGACCACCTCGGTAGTTGTCCCAGGACGAGTACGACCATCCCTCACACAACGACCCCCCTTTGAACATGACGTCACTAACTGTACCTGACCTTTCAAAATTTGTTCGTATGAGAGTGTATGGCAGACATAAGAATATTTCCTCCCTCTCTTTCACAGTGTCACAGCTCTCTCTCTCTCTCTCTCTCTCTCTCTCTCTCTCTCTCTCTCTCTCCCAC
>JAYMFT010345464.1:0-23054 GCA_038088735.1 Panulirus argus
GAGTCATAGGATTAGTAAGAGGAGCATCAGGGGGTGAGGGAATATCAGAGTCATCCAAGGTGGAGTTAGAGGAGAATCGGGAACCAGAGAGAGTTACTTTGTCACCGGGAGAAACAGCTATAGTACCGTCAAGACGGAAAAGTGAGGGAAAGGTAGAGCGACTGAAGTTGTTAGAGATGCCCTTAGCTAAAGACCAGAAAGACCTATCAGTGGATGACAAGAAGAGGCTATCACACTTTCTTTGAATAAAGGAATGCTTCGCCCCACGGTTAACGTGCTCGCAGCGATTACGGGCAATGATAAAAGTTGAATGGGAGCCAGAGGAAGGAGAGTTTTTCCAAGCCCGATATGTCTGATCTCGTGTCTGAATGGTCGCAGAACAGGAACGGCTGAACCATGGGTTGGATGAAGAAGTAGTCTTGAAGAAAGAGGGGATAAATGCTTCCATTCCTACAAGAATAACCTTTGGTATTCGTTTGGCGGAGACAGAAGCATCACCACATAAGAGATAGTACTTTACCCAAGGAAAGGCAGAAAAGAAGTTACGTAAGTTATTCCAGTCAGCTTTGTTCGGGTGCCAGTATTTACGCTTAAAAGGGGCTGCTGAAGGAGGTGCCTTTAGAATAGATACATTTATGACAGTATAATCAGATGAACCAAATGGGGGCGAGATTGTGTATTTACAGCGGGATGGACAAGAGGGGAAAAACAAATCCAGAAAATTAGGAGTGGTCACAGCGGTCAGGTATATGGGTAGGGTGGAACAAAATTTGCTCTTAATCATTGAGAATGGAGATCGTGAGGGCTTCGATCCCTCCGCCATCCTTATGGAAGGAATTCAACCATTCCCTATGGTGAACGTTAAAATCCCCGAGGTTGTACTTGCCTTTCTACCTGTCTGTGTAGATGGTACCGTAACAAACATGTATCACTTTCTGGGGACGGGTCTATGCTAGAGATATCTGGGTGCGCTGCCTCTTTTTCTGCCTTGGTAGGAAGGTGGGCAGCCAGCCATGCATCAGTTTATGTGGGTGGGTCTGTGTTAAGGATGAATGGGTTTATATGCCTCCCTCCCTGCCTGAGTAGGATGGTGGGCAGCCAGCCAGCCATGTATACGTGTGTCGAAACTTCTTTGTTAAGGACGTCTGGATGTACCTATCCTCCTCCCTGCCTAGGTAGGATGGAGGCCAGCTAACCATAGAGCTTGTGTATGGGGACGGAATTGTGTTAGGGATGTCTGGGCGTGCCTGCTTCACTCCCTGCCTAGCTAGGCATTGTTAACAGATTTATTTCCACGTGAAACATATCAAAATTTGTTGAAGAAATATTGTAGGATATATATATATCTTACTCAGGGTGTTAAGGTTGCGGAGACTATGAAGTCGTGTGGCGAGATTTGCTAAGATCTCCACATCTACCTCCACAAGGTTCAGGACCTCAAGCGTCTCAGGCAGCAGCCGCACCGCGCCTACACTGATGCGTCCCAGGAACCCGTTCAACAGTGTGGTACCCGAGAATATTTGTAGAATCTTGTCGTCTTTCTCCTGGGACCGGTGCCGTTCATAAGAAAGGTACAAACCTATTCTAATGTTCATCTTTAAAGCATGCTGGAGGGTGGGATATAGAGAAGTGAGAGTTTCTGGGTTCTCAGGAATATCAAAGTTGAGTTCCTCAACAGGTCTTAAGGCTAACAAGGTTGGGAGAAAGCGCAGGTGCCTCCCAGACTTGATTTGCCAGATGCGGGTTCCCTCTTTGTGATAGAGATCAAGCCTCGCCTGCGCAGCTTTTAGCACACTGTTATCCATGTAACATTCTGCTAAATGATGTAGCAACGTATCCATCACCACCAAGGTATAACGTTGCTGCATATCCACAAGACCAATGATCTCTGTTGCAAATGTAGGCAAGACTTTTTTCATGTGTAAAATTCCTGTGAGGAATGTCATCACTTCCTCCATTTTACTTTCCAATTCTTGGTTATCCATGTATGTCTGTGCTAATAACTCTGTAAGCGTCCTTTGTGGTGTTCGTTGAATGGCTAATGTAGCAAGATGGCTGGCACAAGAATACTGCTGCTCTAACCTGTGGCGGAAACTGTATATCCTGGTGAGTGTGAACTGCTCTTTGGACAATTTCGTTGTGAAGTAGGAGGATAAGAAGTCTTCCTCTGCATCATCTGGGAGTTTCAGGTCCCATACCTTCCTCCAAAGTTCCAGGACAGTTTCACTTTTCAACTCAAACTCTCCCCTGGAGTGAGTCTCGTAAGCTAACTCATCAAAATATTTTAGGAACAGTTGACAAAAGTCTTCTGCTTCCGACAACGTTAGACCTTTCTTCATTAGTCTTTCAGTGACCTTACTTGTAGTTAGTTCACGAAATGTTGCGTACAGCGCAGACATGCAGGTTAAGGAGTTCATCTTTTCAGGCTTCTCAACCCACAAAAGCACAGTTAAACTTAAGTTTAGAGGATTGTGTAATAAACT
This sequence comes from Panulirus argus, assembly GCA_038088735.1. NCBI lineage: Eukaryota > Metazoa > Arthropoda > Malacostraca > Decapoda > Palinuridae > Panulirus > Panulirus argus. The sequence continues at coordinate 2,484 of JAYMFT010345464.1, forward strand.
ACGCATGTCCTCCATCATGCCACGCACGTACCTCATCATCTTGTCCGTTTCCTCCTCAATCTTTTGGTCGTTATCAAGTAAAACTTGCAGAAGTTTTTTTACAAAGTTAGGCTGCTGGTTCTCCTGAATTCCTAGGATTTGCAAAATCATTTTCATGTTTTTTTCAGGCACTATCTTTACTAGCTGTCTTGCATTAATCGGTCTTGTTGTGATAAAAACTCTAATATGGTCTCCATGATAACCTAAGACTTCTTTCAAGAGCTTTGTAGAGGATGGGTTGATCTCATCATAGCCATCAAAAATGATGATCAGTGGCTGACTCATTAGAATTTGTTTCAAACGATTAGGACCATAGAATGAGCTAGTTCTTGGGCTGTACTGATGGAGAAGGTCATCTAGACTTTCCTTAGTTGCGTCTCTGCATTCAATGAATAGCAGGAGGGGAACAGATGAAAGTCCTTTAATTTCCTCTGTTTCATTCAGCCAATGATACAAAACCATTTTCATAAGGGTGGACTTTCCCGCCCCACCTTCCCCCTGGACAATAACCACTGTTGGATTGGTACCGTCTGGTCTCTTGATTGTCACCAGTTGGTCGTGGGTGACGATATCCCTACCCTTACCCATGTTGTGCATTATGTTATCTCGTTGTAGTTCCATAGAGACAAATATCTCAGGCAATTCAGCTTTGTGGCTATACCCAAGCAGCAACGGGGCGGGCTGCACCTGGCACAGATCCTCGTATCTCTTTTTCATTTCCGTCATCATCCCATTAAATGCGTCTCTTTCCTCTTGCTCTCGACGCAGCTTTTGAATATGTTTCAGCCTCTGCCAATGTTCTGTGTTGGAGGAATCCAGATTGTCGATGATATTTGTCATCTGAATAGCCTTCACCTTACGGCAGAGAGAGGTGGACAGCTGACAAAAGTCTTCATTAAATCGTCTTCCAGCTTCAAGCAGCATTCCTTTCACTACTTCCATCAGATTTTCCATCCGTTCGGTATATTCCTGTTCTGACATTTCTAGTGACTCGTGGGACAGTTTGTCACGTTCATCTTTAATGAAATGAATCCCATATTCTAATTTCTGGGATTCATCAGTCCATACGTTGTCATCAGTGGCCAGGTCGCAGATCCTGTTGTTCCTCAGTAACTTATAGAGTAATGTAATATCTTCTAGAGGCGTCTTGCCCTCTAACATCTGAATCTGATTTTCATAAAACTGCTTCTTGTAAAGCTTCTCCTTCTTGGCTTCAGTTAAAGGTGTTTGGGATTTAATCTTATGATCTTCCTCCAGAAGCCTAAAGATGTGTTGTTTGATAGAGTTTTGGCCTCCACGATATGTTTTGTGGAAGATGGGAGGAAATATCTCCTGTCCACAGGTACGCAGACCCTGGTAGTACCAGAGGCCACGCTGCTGTCGCTGGGTTATGCCTGGCCGAGACATCATCCTCTTCTCTCTCTCTCTGCTCACTAATGATTTCAGGCAGAAAAACTATCAGTCATTTGCACACAACTGGTCTCTTCTCAGAATCTCTTCCTGTTGTTTCTTGTGTCTTGTATAGCAGAACTTTCCAATCCGCATTTCCCTAAAAGAAAAACAAATTATTCATATTCTGACCTTATGAAACTGGGTATGGTCGTTAAAGCTGTAAATGCAATACTATACATCCCAAATTATAGCAAGCAATCAATAACGGAGAGGCGGGATTCAGGGATGTGACACCATGCCTCGAGGCAAGATGGTTCTAAGGACCACTGGCAGGAAATGAAGTTGGTTCTAAGGACCAGTAGGAGAAAGGAAAGGTTGTTCTAAGGACCAGAGGTAGGAGGAGAACTTGCTTATAAGGACCAGTGGCAGGACGACAAGCTGAGTCGAACGACCAGTGGCAGAAAGAGAACTTGGTTCTAAGGACCAAAGTCAATACGAGAAGTTGGTTCTAAGGACCATTGTTGGGGAAGTTACTTCTAAAGACCAGTGGAAAGAGAAGCATTTGGTTCAAATGACCAACAGTAGAATGAGAAATTGGTTCTAAAGACCAGTGGTAGAACGTAAAAAAAAAAAAAAAAAAATCTGAGGACCAGGTGTAGGACGAAGATGTGGTTCTCAGGACCAGTGCCAGATTGAAGCGTTGGTTATAAGGACCAACGGCAGTAAAAGAAGTTGGTTCTAAGGACCAAATGCAGAAGGACAAGTTTGTTCTTAAGCACTGGTGACAGATTTTGATTCTTAGGACTGGTGACAGATTTTGATTCTAAGGACCAGGGGCAAGACGAGAAATTTGTTATAAGGACCAGTGATAGGAAGAGAATTCAGTTCTGAGGACCGGTGAGAGGACAAGAAGCTGGCCGTAAGGACCAGTAGCAGGAGGAGAAGTTGCTTCTAAGGACCAGTTGCAAGAGAAGGTGGTTCTAAGGACCAGTGGTAGGACGAAAAGAAGGTTAAAAGGACCAATGGCAGAGTTAAAAGTTTGTTCTAAGGACTAGAAGCAGAAGGAGACGTTGGTTCTAAGTACCAGTGGCAGGAAGAGAAGTATGTTCTAAGAACCGTTGGCAGGACAAGATGTTTGTTCTCAGGACCAGTGGTAGGAGAAGTTGTTCTTAAGGACAAGTGACGGGAGGGGAGGTTGGTCCTAAGGACCAGTAGCGGGTGGAGAGGTTGCTTCTAAGGACGGGTGACAGAGGGAAATGTTGGTTTTAAGAAACAGTGGCAGGAGGAGAAGTTGTTTCGAAGGACCAGTGGCAGGAGGAGAAGTCGGTTCTAATGTCCAGCGGCAAGAGAAAGAACTGGTTCTGAAGACCACTGTCAGGGCGAGAAGATCGTAAGGACCAGTGGCAACACGAGAAGCTGGATATAAGGACCAGTGGAAAGAAAATAAGTGTTCAAAGGACCTGTGACGTGAGGGAAAGTTGGTTCTAAGGACAAGAAAATATGTTGGTTCTTATGACTGGTGATTGGATGAGAAACTAAGCTTTAAGGACTAGTGGCAGAAGGAGAAGTTAGTTCTAAGGATCAATGCAGGACGAGAATTTAGTTCTATGGACCACTGATAGGACGAGAAGTTGGTTGTAAGGACCAGTAACATGAGGGAAAACTTGTTTCGAACGACCTGCAGCAGGAGAAAAAGTTGAGTCTCAGGACCAGTGCCAGGAAGAGAAGTCGATTTCAAGTGACAGTGGCAGAAGTAGACGTTAGTTCTAAGGACCAGTGGTAGGACGAAAAGTTGGTTCTAAGGTCACATGGCAGGACTTAACATTGGTTATAAGGACCAGCGGCAGTAAGAGAAGTTGGTTCTAAGGGCAGGTGGCAGAAGGACAAGTTGGTTCTCAGGACCATTCGTACAAAGAAAAGTTGGTTCAAAGGAACAGTGGCAGAACGAGAAGTTGGTTCTAGGGACCAATGATACGAGAAGTTGGGTCTAAGGACCAGTAGCAGGACGAGAAGGTGGGTCGAACTATCAGTGGAAGGAGGAGAAGTTGGCTCTAAGGACCAGTTATAGGGCGAGAATTTGATTCACTGGACCAGTGAGAAGACGAGAGTTGGTTCTAAGGACCATTGGTGAAAGAAGTTGGTTCTAAAGACAAGTGACAAAAGAATATTGTCATAAGGACCAATGGGAAGAGAAGTTGGTTCTAAAGACCAGTAGTGAGACGAAAAGTTGATTTCAAGGACCAGTGGCAAGACGAGAAATTGGTCTTAAAAACTAGGGCGGGAGGAGACGTTAGTTCTCAGGACCAGTGGCAGGAAAAGAAGCTGGTTCTAAGTACTAGTAGTAGAAGGAATAGCTGGTTCTAAGGACCAGTAGCAGCAAGAGAAACTGGATATAAGGATCAGTGGAAGGAAGATAAGTTAGTTTAATGGACCAGTGGCAGGAGGGAAATTTGATTCTAAAGACTTCTGGCACGAGAATATGTTGGTTCTTAGGGCTGATGATAAGGAGAAAAGTTCATTCTTCAGACCATTATTTGGCTTTAAGGACCACTGGCAGAAGAAGTTAGTTCTAAGTACCAGTGCCAGGGCGAGAACTCAGTTCTGTGCACCACTGACAAGACGAAAATGTGGTTGTCAGGACTAGTGGAAAGAAGGAAAAGCTGGATCTAAGAGCCAGTGGCAGTCTGAGAAGTTGCTTCAAAGGATCAGTTGTCGGAAGAAAAGACAGTTCTATGGACCAGTGGCAGGGCAAAAAGCTGTTCCTATGGATGAGTGGCAGGAAAAGTTGGTTCTAATGACCGGTGGTTGAACGAAAAGTTTCCTCTAATAATCAGAGGAAGGGCAAAAATTTGGTTCTAAGGATTAGTGGCAGGAGGAGAAGTTGGTTCTAAGGACTACTTGCAGGGGATATTGGTTCTTAGGGCCAGTGAAAGGACAAGAAGTTGGTAATGAGGACCAGTAGCGGGATAAAATGTTGGTTCGAAGGACCTGTAGCAAGAGAAAGAGGTGAGTCTAAAGACCAGCACCAGGAGGAAAAGTCGTTTTCAAGTAACAATGGCAGATAGAAACGTTAGTTCTAAGGACTCGCAGAATGAGAAGTTGGTTCTAAGGACAAGTGGCAGAACTAAACATTGGTTGTAAGGACCAGCGGCTGTAAGAGAAGTCATTTCTGAGGACCAGTGGTAGAAGGAGAAGTTGGATCTGAGGATGGGTGCTAGAACAAGTTGGTTCTCAGGACCATTGGCGCGAAGAAAAGTTGGTTCAAAGGAACAGTGGCAGGACGAAAAGTTAGTTCAAAGGACGAGTGGGACGAAGAGAAGTTGGTTCTAAAGACCAGTGGCAGGACGAGCAGGTGGGCAAACGACCATTGGCAGGAGGAGAAGTTGGTTCTCTGGACCAGTACCAGGACGAAAATTTTATTCAATGGACCAGTGGGAGGACGAAAAGTTGGTCCGAAGGACCATTGGTAGAAGTTCTATGGACGAGTGGCAGAGGATTGTTTTAAGGACCAGATGGGAGGAGTTGGTTCAAAGGACCAGTGGTAGGACGAGAATATGGTTCTAAAGACAAGTGACAGGACGAAAAGTTGGTTAAAAGGACCAATGGCAGAAGGAAAAGTTGGTTCTACGGACCAGAGAGAGAAGGAGACGTTGGTTCTAAATATCAGTGGCAGGAAAATTTTTTTCTAAGGACCAGTGACTGGAGAGAGTTTGGTTCTAAGGATCAGTAGTAGGTAGAGTAGTTGCTTATAAAGACCAGTGGCAGGAGGAAAGGTTGGTTTGAAAGACCAGTTGCAGGAAAAGTTGTTTCTATGGACTGACAGGGGGAAAGGTTGGTTCTAAGGACCAGTGGTAGGAGGAGAAACTGGTTTTAAGGACCAGTGGCAGGAGGAGAAGTTGGTGCTAATGTCCAGCGGCAGAAGAAATTGGTTCTAAAGACCATTGTCAAGGCAAAAAAGTTCGTTCTAAGGACCATCGTCAGGAAGAGAAGTGGCAGGACGAGAAGTTAGATCTAAGGACCAGTGGCAGGACAAAAAGTTGTTTCTAAGGGTCAGTGGCAGGACGAAAAGTTAATTGTGAGGACCACTAGCAGGAGGAGAAGTTGGTTCTAAAGGTCAGTGGCAGGAGAAGAAACTGTCAGTAGCAAGACAAAAAGTTGATTCTAAGGACGAGTGGAAGGAATAAAGGATGGTTCTTCAAGTCAGTGGTAGGAAAATAATTTGGTTCGAAGGGCCAGTGACAGGACGAAAAGCTGGTTCTAAAGACCACAGGCAGGGGATGTTGGTTTTAAGAACCTGAGGCAAGAGGATATGTAGGATTTAAGGATCAGTGACGGGAAGTTGGTTCTATGGACCATTTGCAGGACAAAAAGTTAATTCTAAAAACCAGTGGCAGAAGAAGTTGGTTCTAAGGACTAGTGCCATGACAAAAAGTTTGGTCTATGGATCAGTGGCAGGACAACTTGGTTCTATGGACCAATAGCAGAAGCTTGTTTTAACAACCTCTGACATTACGAAAAGATCGTAATGAGTACCAGTGACACGAAATGTTGGTTTTACGGCCAGTGTCAGGAGCTGGTTCTCAGGACCAGAGGCAGTGGGAGAAGTTTGCTCTTAGAACCAGTGGCAGGAAGAGGAGTTAGTTCTAAAGATCAGTTGGCTTGGCAGAATTTTGGTTTTAAGGACTAGTGGCAGCAGAAGTTGGTTGTAAGGACTAGCGGCAGGGAAGCTGGTTCTAAGGACCAGTGGAAGGACAAAGGGTTAGTAATAGTTACCAATAGTAGAACAAAACGATATTGCTAAAGAGCAGTGATAGGATGAAAAGTTGGTTCGAAGGACCACTGATAAAACGAAAAGTTGGCTCTAAAGACAAGTGGCAAGAAGAGAAGATTTTTCTAAGGTCTAGAGGCAGGAGAAGTTTCTAAGCGCCAGTGTGAGGAGCAGTTGGTAATAATGATCGGTGGCAGGAGGAGAAATTAGTCCTAAGGACCGGTGGAAGGACAAGAAGTTGTTTCTAAGGATCAGTGGGAAGACAAAAAGTTGGTTCTAAGGACCAGGAGAAGGAACCAGTGGTCGGAAAAGAAGTTCTTTCTAAGGACCAATGACAGGACAAAAAGTTGGTTCTAAGAACTAGTGGCATGAGAAGTTGGTTCTAAGGGCTAGAGGCAGGAGGAGACGTTCGTTCTAATGATCAGTAGCAAGAGAAGAAACTGATTACAATGACCTTTGACACGACGAGAAGTTGGTTCTAAAGGTCAGTGGCAAGACAAGAAATTGTTTCTAAGGGTCAGTGGCAGGACGAAAAGTCGGTTATAAGGACCAGTGGCAGGAGGAAAGGTTGGTAGTAATAACCAGTGGTAGGAGGAGGAGTTGTTCTAAGGACCACTGGCAAGACAAAAAGCTGGTCTGAGGGCCAGTGGCAGGACGAGAAGCTGGTTCTAAGGACCAGCGGCAGGAAAAGTTGGTTCAAAGGACCTTTAGCAGGAGGAGATGTAGGTTCTAAGAATCAGTGGTAGGAGGAGAAGTAGGTGTTAAGAAACAATGGCAGGAAAAATTGGTTCTAAGGACCATTGACAGGACAAAAACTAGTTCTAAGAACCAGTGGCAGGAGAAGTTGGTTCTAAGGACGAGTGGCAGGAGAAGAAAAAAAAATTCGTTCTAAGGATTTGTTGAATGACTAGAACACGATTCTGTGGACCATTTGTAGGAAAATGTGTTGGTTTTATGAACCAGTGGCTGGAAAAGAAGTTCGTTCTAAGGACCGATGGCAGGACGAGTTGTTCGTTCTAAGTACCAGAGGCAAGGCAGAAATTTGTTTCTAAGGACTAGAGACAGGAGAAGTTGGTTCTAAGGACTAGTGACTGGGAATGTTGGTTCTAAGCACCATTAGAAGGACAAAGAGTTAGTAATTGCTACCAAAAGCAGGACAAAAAGTTATTTCTAAGGACCAGTGGAAGGATGAAAAAATTGTTTGAAGGACCATTGGTAAAACGAGAAATTGGCTCTAAAGACAAGAGGCAGTATGAGACGATGGTTCTAAGGTTTAGAGGAAGGAGAAGAAGTTGTTTCTAAGGATCAGAATGAGAAGTTGGTTCAAGTGATCAACGGCAGGAGGAGAATTTAGTTTTAAGGACCAGTGGCAGGACAAGAATTTGTTTCTAAGGGCCAGTGACTTGACGAAAAGTTGATTCTAAGGAACAGTGGCAGGAGGAAAAGTTGGTTCTAAGAACCTGTGGCAGAAGAAGTTGGTTCTGCGAGCAAATGACATGACAAGAAGTCGGTTCTAAAAACCAGTGGCAGGAACAGTTAGTTGTAAGGAATAGCGGCAGGAGAAGTTCGTTCTTAGGATTAGAGGCAGGACGAGAAGACGGTTCTATGGACCAGCTGCAGAACAAGAAGTTGGTTCTATGGACCAATGTTAGGAAAAGAAGTTGGTTCTTTTGACTGGTGGCAGGACGAGAAGTTCGATCTCAGTACCAGAGGCAGGGCAAAAATTTGGTTTTTAGGACCAGTGGCAGGAGGAGAAGTTGGTTCTAAGGGCTAGTGGCAGGAGAAGAAGTTGGTTCTAAGGACCAGTGAAAGAACAAACAGATGGTACTAATTACCACTAGCAGGACGAAAAGTTGTTCTTAAGGACCAGTGGCATGATAAAAGACTGGTTCGAAGGACCACTGGCAAAACGATTATTTGGCTCTAAGGACCAGTGGCAGGAAGAAAAGGTTGCTTCTAAGGTCCAGAGGGAAGAAAAAAAGTTGCTTCAAAGGACCAATGTCAGAAGAAGTTGGTCCTGGTGATCAGTGGCAGGACGAGAAGACGGTTCTATTGACCATTCGTAGGACAAGTTGTTCTATGGAACTGTGGAACGAAACGAAGCTGGGTCTAAGGACAGGTGGTTAGACGAGATGCTCGTTCTAAGTACCGGATGCAAGACAAAAATTGGGTTCTCTAAGGACTAGTGACAGGAGGAGAAGTTGGTTCTAAGGACTACTTGCAGGGGATATTGGTTCTTAGGGCCAGTGAAAGGACAAAGAGTTGGTAATAATTACCATTAGCAGGACGAAAAGTTATTTCTAAGGACAAGTGGCAGGCTGAAAAATTGGTTCGTAGGACCACTGGCAAACCGACAAGTTGGCTCTAAGGACAGATAGTGGGAAGAAAAGATGATTCTAAGGTCCAGAGGGAATAAAAGAAGTTGCTTCTAAGGACCAGTGGCAGGAAGAGAAGTTGGTTCTAATGATCAGTGGCAGAAGGAAAAGTTGATTCTGAGGACCAGAGGCACGACAAGAAGTTGGTTCTAAAGGCTAGTGGCAGGAGACGTTGTTTCTAAAGGTCAGTGGCAAGACAAAAAGTTGGTTCTATGGACCAGTAGAGGGAGGAAAGGTTGGTTTCAAGAAACCAATGGTAGGAAAAGAAGTTGGTTTTAAGGACCAGTAGCAGGACGAGAAATTCGCTCTAATTACCAGACGGTTGGAAAAATGTTGGTTTTAAGGACTAACGGCAGGAGAAATCGGTTCTAATGACTAGTGGTAGGGGAAGCTGGTTCTAAGGACCAGTGGAAGGACAAAGAGTTGGTAATAGTTACTAACAGCAGGACAAAAGATATTTCTAAGGACCAGTGGTAGGACGGACAATTGGTTAGAAAGCCCATTGGTAAAACGACAAGTTGGCTGTAAAGACCAGTCGCAGGAAAACAAGATGGTTCTAAGGTATAGAAGCAGAAGCTGCTTCTAAGGACCAGTGCGAGGAGGAGAAGCTGGTTCTAATGATCAGCGGCTGCAGGAGAAATTAGTCCTAAGGACCAGTGGCAGGACAAGAAGTTTTCTTTAAGGTCATTGGCAGGACGAAAGTTAGTTCTAAGAACCAGAGGCAGGAGGAGAAGATGGTTCCAATAATCAATGGCAGAAAGAAAAGTTGATTCTGAGGACCGGAGGCACGACAAGAAGTTGGTTCTAAATGCCAGTGGCAGGAGAAGTTGTTTCTAAGGGTCAGTGGCAAGACAAAAAGTTGCTTCTAAGGACCAGTAGAAGGAGGAAAGGTTGGTTCTAAGAACGAATGGTAGGAAAAGTATGTTCCAAGGACCAGTAGCAGGACGAAAACCTGGTTCAAAGGACCATTGGCAGGAAAAGATAGTTCCATGGACCTAAGGCAGGAGAAGCAGGCTTTAAGCATCAATGGCAGGAGAAGTTGGTTCTAAGCACCAGTGGTAGGAGAAGTTAGTTCTATGGACGAGGAGGAGTTGGCTCTACGGAGCAGTGGCAGAACGAGAAGCTGGTTCTAAGGACCAGTGGCAGGAGAAGTCGGTTCAAAGGACCTGTGGCAGAAGGGTATGTAGGTTCTAAAAATCAGTGGCAGGAGGAAAAGTTGGTTCTAAGAGGAAGAGCAGTTGGTACTAAAGACCACTGGCAGGACAAAATATTGTTTCTAAGAACCAGTGGCAGGAAAAGTTGGTTCTAAGGACTAGTGACACAAGGAAAAATTCGTTCTAAGGATCAGTGGCAGGATGAGAAGATGGTTCTGTGGACCATTTGCAGGACAATAAGTTGTTTCTACGGCCTAGTGGCAGGAAAAGAAGTTGGTTCATAGGATCGATGGCAGGTTGAGATGTTCGTTCTAAGTACTAGAGACAAGGGATAACTTTGGTTCTAAGGACCAATGACAGGAGGAAAAGTTGGTTCTAATGGCAGGGGATGTTGGTTCTGAAGATCAGTGGAAGGACAAAGAGTTAGTAATAATTACCATTAGCAGGATGAAAACTTATTTCTATGGACCAGTGGCAGGATGAATAAGTGGTTCGAAGGACCACTGGAAAAACGAGAAGTTGGCTCTAAGGGACAGTGGCAGGAAGAAAAGATGGTTCTAAGGACCAGTGGCAAGAGAAGTTGGTTCCAAAGATCTGAGGCAGGAGGATATGTAGGTTTTAAGAATCAGTCACGAGAGGAGAAATTGGTTCTAAGAACCAGTGGCAGGAGAAATTGTATCTATGGACCATTGACTGGACAAAAAGTTGTTTCTAAGAACCAGTGGCAGAGGAAGTTGGTTCTAAGGACTTGTGGCATAAGGAGTTCGATCCATGGATCGGTGGCAGGACAACTTGGGACCAATGGCAGGAGAAGTTGAATTATACGACCAATGGCATTACGAAAAGATCGTAATAAGGACCAGTGACACGAGGAGAGATTGGATCTGCGGCCAGTTCCAGGAGTTGGCTCACGAGACCAGAGGCAGAGAGAGAAGTTGGTTCTTAGGACAAGTGGCAGGACGAGAAGCTGGTTCTAAAGATCAGTTATTGGACGAGTAGACAGTTCTATGGACCAGTTGCAGGACAAGAAGGTGGTTCTATGGAACCAGTGGCAGGACTAGAAGTTCGTTCTAAGTACCAGAGGCTTGGCAAAAATTTGATTATATGAAATAGTGGCAGGAAGAGAAGTTGGTTCAAAGGACTAGTGGCAGGAGAAGCTGGTTCTAAGGATCAATGGAAATAAAAAGAGTTGGTAATAGTTACCAATAGCAGGACAAAAAGATATTTCTAAGGACCAGTGATAAGATTGAAAATTGGTTCGAAGGACCAATGGTATAACGAGAAAATGGATTTAAAGGACCAACGTAAGGAGTAGTTGGTTCTAATGATCAGTAGGAGGAGGAGAAATTAGTCCTAAGGACCAGTGGCAGGACAAGAAGTTGTTTCTAAAAGTCAGTGGCAGGACGAAAAGTTGTTTCCAAGGACCAGTGGCAGGAGGAAAGGTTGGCAGCAAGAATCAGTGGCAGGGGGAGGAGAAGCTCTAAGGATCAGTGGCAGAACGAGAACCTGGTTTTAAGGACCAATGGTAGGAAAAATTGGTCCAAAGGACCTGTAGCAGGAGGATATGTTGGTTCTATGAATCAGTGGCAGGACAAGAAGTAGGTTCGAAGAGCCAGTGGCAGGAAAAGCTGGTTCTAAGGACCATTGACAGGGCAAAAAGATGGTTCAAAGAACCAGTGGCAGAAGTTGGTTCTAAGGACTAGTGGCATAACAAGAAATTCGTTCTAGAGATCAGTGGCAGGACGAGAAGACGGTTCTGTGGACTACTTGCAGGAGAAGTTGGATCTATGGACCAGTGGCAGGAAAAGAAGTTGGTTCTACGGACCGATGGCAGGACGAGATGTTCGTTCTAAGTACCAGGGACAAGGTAAAAATTTTGTTCTAGGGACAGGGAAAGTTGGTTCAAGGACTAGTGGCAGGGGATGTTAGTTCTAAGGACCAGTAAAAGGACAAAGAGTTAGTAATAATCACCATTAGTAGGATAAAAACTTATTTCTAAGGACCAGGGGCAGGATGAATAATTGGTTCGAGGGACCACTGGCAAAACGAGAAGTTGGCTCTAAGGGCCAGTGGCAGGAAGAAAAGATGGTTCTAAGGTCCAGAGGCAGGAGAACAAGTTGCACCTAAGGGCCAATGTGAGGAGGAAAAATCGGATCCAATGATCAGTGGCAAAAGAAGTTATTTCTAAGGACCAATGACAGGATGAAAAATTATTCCAGAGGATCACTAGCAAAACAAGAAGTTGCCTTCAAGATCCAGTGGCAGGAAGAGAAGATGGCTCTAAAGTCCAGAGGCAGGAGAAGAAATTCTTTGTACCAACCAATGTGAGGAGGAAAAGTTGATGTTAATGACCAGTGGCAGGAGGAAAAATTTGCTCTAAGGACCAGTGGCAGGAAAAGAAGTTGTTTCTAAGGGTCAGTGGCAGGACGAAAAGTTGGTTTTAAGGACCATTGGCAGGAGAAGTTGGTTTTAATGATAAGTAGCAGGAGGAAAAGTTGATTCTAAGCACCACTGGCGAGAAAAAATTTCTAGATGCCAGTGGCAGGAAGAGAAGATGTATGTAAGGCTCAGTTTCCGGACGAAAAGTTGGTTATAAGGACCAGCGGCAGAAGGAAAAGTAGGTTCTAAGAACCCGTGGTAGAAGAAGTTGCTTCTAAGGGCCAGTGGGAGGAAGGGAAGGGGTCTAAGGACCAATGGCAGGAAAGATTATTTCTAAGGACCTGTGGCAGGAGAAGTTGGATCCAAGAACCAGTGGCAGAAGTTGGTTATAAGGATAGTAACAGGACTAGAAGTTCGTTATAAGGATCATTGGTTCTAAGAACCGATGGCTGAAAAAGTTAGATTTAACAACCATTGGCATTACGAGATGTTTCTGGGGACCAGTGACACGAGGACAGGTTGTTTCTAAAGCCAGTTGCAGGAGAACAAGTTGGTTTTCAGGACCAGAGGCAGGGGGAAACTTTGTTCTAAGGAGCAATAGCAGAAGAGAATTTGGCTCAAAAGATCAGTTGCAAAACGAAAAGACGGCTCTACGGACCAGTTCCAGGACAAGAAATTGGTTGTATGGACCATTGAAAGGAAAAGCAGTTGGCTCTAAGGACTGGTGGCAGAACGAGAAGTTCCTTCTAACTACCAAAGGCAGGGTAAGTACTTGTTTCTAGTTACTACTGGCAGGAGAAAAAGTTGGGTCTAAGAACTAGCGGCAAGGGAAGTTGGTTTTAAGGACCAGTGGAAAGATAAAGAGCTGGTAATAATTACTATCAGCAGATTGAAAATATATTTCTACGGGCCAGTGGCAGGATGAAAAATTGGTTCGAAGGACCACTGGCAAAACAAGAAGTTCGCTCGAAAGACCAGTGGCAGGAAAATAAGTTGTTTCTAAGGACCAAAGTGAGGAGGAGAAATTGGTTCTCATAATCAATGGCAGGAGGAAAAGTTGATTCTAATGACCACTGGCACTACAAGAAGTTGTTTCTAAGGGTCAGTGGCAGTAGGAAAAGTTGTTGGTTTTGAGGCCCAGTGGTAAGAGGAAAGGTTGATTCTAAGAACGAGTAACAAAAGGAAAAGTTGGTTTAAAGGACCAGTGGCAGGACGAGAAGCTGGTTGTAAAGACCCGCGGCAGATGAAGTTGGTTCTAAGAACATGTGGCAGGAAGAGATAGATATAGGTTCTAAGAATCAGTGACAGGAGGAAAAGTTAGGTCTATGAACCATTGTTAGGAGAAGTTTGTTCTATGGACCATTGACAGGACAAGATGTTGGTTCCAAGAACCAGTGGCAGGGGAAGTTGATTAAAAGGACTAGAGGCAGGACGAGAAGTTCCTTCTAATGATCAGTGGCAGGACGAAAAGACAGCTCTATGGACCAGTTTTAGGATAAGGACTTGGTTCTATGGACCAGTGGTAGGAAAAGAAGTTGGTTCTAAGGACTGGTGGGAGGAGGAAAAGTTCGTTCGAAGTACCAAAGTCAGGATAAAAAATTTTCTTCTGAGGACTAGTGGCAAGAGCAAAAGTTGATTCCAATTACCAGTGTCAGGGAAAGTTGGTTCAATGGACCAGTAGAAGGACAAAAAGTTGGTAATAATTACCATTAGCAGGACGAAAAGTTATTTTTATGAACCAGTCGCAGGATGCGAAATTGATTCGAAGGACAACTGGCAAAAAGAGAAGTTGGTTCTAAGGACCAGAGGCAGGTAGAGAAGATGGTTCTAAATTCCAGAGGCAAGAGAAGAAGTTGTTTCTAAGGAACAGTGGCAGGACAATTAGTTGTTTCGAAGGGTCAGTCGCAGGACGAATGATTGGTTCTAAAGACCATTGGCACGACAAGAAGTTGCCTATAAGGGCCAATGGCAGGAGTCGCTGGTTCAAAGGACCAGTGGCAGAAGGAGATTTAGTTTCTAATAATCAGTGGCAGAAGGAGAAGCTGGTTCTGAAAACAAGCGACAGGAGATGTTGGTTCTAAGGACCATTGTCAGGACAAGGACTTGGTTCTAAGATCCAGTGGCAGACTTGGTTCTACGGACTAGTGGCAGTACAAGAAGTTGGATCTAAGGATCAGTGGCAAGACATCTTGTTTCTAGAGACCAGTGGCAGAAGTAGTTGGTTTTAAAGACCAGTGGCATTACGAGAAGATGGTTCTTAGGACCATGGACACGAGGAGAGGTTGGTTCGACGGCCAGTTGCAGGAAAAAAAATTTGGTTCTCAAGACAAAAGGCAGGGAGAGAAGTTGGCTCTAAGTACAAGTGGCAGGAGGAGAAGTTGGTTCTAAAGATAATTTGCATGGACCAGTTGTATATCAAGATGTTTGTTCTATGGACCAGTGAAAGGAAAAGAATTTGGTTCCAAGGAATGGTGGCAGGACGAAAAGTTCGTTCGACGTAAGTACCAGAGACAAAGCAAAAATTCGTTTTCCAAGGACTAGTAGAAAGAGAAGTTGGTTCTGAGGACTAACGGCTGGGAAGTTGATTCTAAGGACCAATGGCAGGGCGAAGGAGTTGGTAATTTTTACTATTACCAGGACGAAAATTTACTTCTACGACCAGTGGCAGTATGAAAAATTGGTTCGATTGACCACTGGTAAAACGAGAAGTTGGCTGTGAAGACCAGTGGCAGGAAGAGAAAATGATTTTAGGTATAGAGGCAGGAGAAAATGTTGTTTTTAAGGACCAGTGTGAGGAGGAAAAGTTGGTTCTGTTGATCAATGGAAGGAGAAATTAGTCCTAAGAACCAGTGGCAGGACAAGAAGTTGTTTCTAAGGACCAGTGGGAGGAGGAGAAGTTCGTTCTAATGATCAGTGGCAAAAGTTGATATTAATGACCATTGACACGACGAGAAATTGGTTCTAAAGGCCAGTGGCAGGACAAGAAATTAATTCTGATGGTCAGTAGCAGGGCGAAAAGTTGGCTCTAAGGACTAGTGGCAGGAGGAGTTTGTTCAAGGAATCAACGGCAGAACGAGAAGCTGGTTCTAAGGACCAGCTGCAGCAGAAGTTGGCTCAAGGGACCTGTGGCAGGAAGATATGTAGGTTCTAAGATGCAGTGGCAGAACAAGAAGTTAGTTCTTTGGAGCATTGGCAGAAGTTAGTTCGAAGGACAACTGGCAGGACAAAAAGTTGGTTCTAAGAACCAGTGGCAGAGTTGGTTCTATGAACTACTGGCACAACAAGAAATTCGTTCTAAGGATCAGTGGCGGGACGAGAAGACGGTTCTATGGACCATTTGCAGGAAAAGAAGTTAGTTCTATGAACCAGTGGCAGGAGAAGAAGTTGATTCTAAGGACCGATGACAGGACGAGATGTTCGTTCTAAGTACCAGAAACAAAGCAAAATTTTGTTCTAAGGATTAGTGACAGGAGATGTTGGTCCTAAGGACTAGTGGCAGGGGATGTTGGTTCTACGGACAAGTGGAAGAAAAAAGAACCAGTAATAATTACTATTACCAGGATGAAAACATTTCTATAGACCAAG
Source organism: Panulirus argus (assembly GCA_038088735.1). NCBI lineage: Eukaryota > Metazoa > Arthropoda > Malacostraca > Decapoda > Palinuridae > Panulirus > Panulirus argus. The sequence continues at coordinate 18,176 of JAYMFT010345464.1, forward strand.
GGCAGGATGAATAATTAGGTCGAAGGACCACTGGCAAAACGAGAAGTTGTCTCTAAAATCTAGTGGCAGGAAGAGAAGATGGTTTTAAAGTCCAGAGGCAGGGGAAGAAATTCTTTCTAAGAACCAATATGAGGAGGGAAAGTTGCTATTAATGACCAGTGGTAGAAGTTAGTTGTAAGGACCAGTGGCAGGACGAAAAGTTGGTTAATGGGCCAGTGGCAGGAGGATAGGTTGGTTTTATGGCCCAGTGGTAGGAAAGGAAGTTTTTTCTAAGGACCAGTGGCAGGACGAGAACAGGTTCTAAGGACCAGTAACAGTAAGATTGGGTTCTAAGAACTTGTGGTAGAAGGATACGTAGCTTCTAATAATCAGTGGTAGTAGGGAAAGTTGGTTCTAAGAACCAGTGTCAGGAGAAGTTTGTTTTAAGAACCACTGGCAAGACGGAAAGTTGGTTCTAAGAACCAGTGCCGAAAGAAGTCGGTTCTGAGGACTAGCAAGAAGACTAGAAGCTCGTCTGAAGGATCAGTGGAAACACAACTTGGTTCTAGAGATCAATGGCTGGAAAAGTTGGTTCTAACGACCAATGGCATTACGAGATGATGTATCTAAGGACCAGTGACACGAGGAGAGGTTGTTTCTAAAGCCAGTAGCAGGAGAACAAGTTGGTTTTCAGGACCAGAGGCAGGGGGAAAGTTTGTTCTAGGGACCAGTGGCAGAAGAGAATTTGGCTCAAAAGATCAGTTGCAGAACGAAAAGACGATTCTATGGAACAGTTCCAGGACAAGAAAATGGTTCTATGGATCAGTGATATAAAAAGAAGTTGGTTCTAAGGACTGCTGGCAGGACGAGAAGTTCGTTCTAATTAACAGAAGCAGGGTAAAAATTTGGTTCTGATTACTATTCGCAGGAGGAAAAGTTAGTTCTAAGGATTAGCGGCCGGGGAAGTTGGTTTTAACGACCAGTGGAAAGATAAAGAGCTGGTAATAATTACTATCAGCAGGTTGAAAATATATTTCTAAGGGCCAGTGGCAGGATGAAAATTTGGTTCGAAGGACCACTGGCAAAACAAGAAAATGGCTCTAAAGACAAGTGGCAGAAAGAGATGATGGTTCTAAGGTCCAGAGGCAGGAAAATAACTTGTTTCTAAGGACCAGTGTGAGGAGGAGAAGTTGGTTCTAATGATCAGTAGCAGGAGGAAAACTTATTTCGAAGGAAAAGTAGCAGAATAAGAAGTTATTTCTAAGGGTTAGTGGCAGAACGAAAAGCTGGTTCTAAGGATCAGTGGCAGGAGGAAAAGTTGATTCTAATGATCAATGGCAAGAGGAAAGGTTGATTCTAAGGACCACTGGCACGACAAGATGGTGGTTCTAAAGGCCAATGGCAGGACAAGAATTTGTTTCTAATGGTCATTGGCAGGAGGAAAAGTTGGTCATAAGGACTTTTGTCAGGAGGAGATAGATATAGGTTCTAAGAATCAGTGACAGGAGGAAAAGTTAGTTCTAAGAAACTCTGGCAGGAGAAGTTGGTTCTAAGGACCATTGGCAGTACAAGATGTTGCTTCTAAGAACCAGTGGCAGAAGTTGATTCTAAGGACTTGTAGCAGGGCAAGAAGTTCCTTCTAATGATCAGTGGCAGGACGAAAAGACAGTTCTATAGACCAGTTTTAGGATAAGAACTTGGTTCTATGGACCAGTGGTAGGAATAGAAGTTGGTTCTAAGGACTGGTGGGAGGAGGAAAAGTTCGCTCGAAGTACCAGAGGTAGGACAAAAATTTAGTTCTAAGGACTAGTGGTAAGAGGAAAAGTTGCTTCCAAGGACTAGTGTCAGGGGAAGTTGGTTCAGTGGACCACTGGAAGGACAAAGAGTTGGTAATAATTAGCATTAGCGGGAGGAAAGGTATTTATAAGAACCAGTCACAGGATACAAATTTGGTTCAACGGACCACTAGCAAAACGAGAAGTTGGTTCTAAGGACCAGAGGCAGCTGGAGAAGATGGTTCTAAAGTCCAGAGGCAGGAGAAGAAATTGTCTCTAAGTGTCATTGGTAGGACGAAAAATTGGTTCTAAGGATCAGTGGTAGGAGGAGAAGTTTGTTCTAAAGATCAGTGGCACGAAGAAAAGTTGATTCTAAGGAACATTGACATGACATGAAGTTGGCTCTAAGGACCAATGGCAGTTGTTGGTTTTAAGGACCGGTGGTAGGAGGAGATGTAGGTTCTAATAGTCAGGTGCAAAAGGAAAAGGTTCTAAAAACAAGAGACGGGAGATGCTGGTTCTAAGGACATTGCCAGGACAAGAAATTCTTTCTAAGATCCAGTGGCAGACTTGGTTCTACGGACTAGTGGCAGTACAAGAAATTGGATCTAAGGATCAGTGGCAGGACAACTTGTCTTTAGGGACCAATAACAGAAGAAGTTGGTTTAAAAGACCAGTGGCATTACGAGAAGATGGTTCTGAGGACCAGGGATTCGAGGAAAGGTTAGTTCTACGGCCAGTTGCAGGAAAAGAATTTGGTTCTTAGGACAAGAGGCAGGGAGAGAAGTTGGCTCTAAGGACAAGTGACAAGAGGAGAAGTTGGTTATAAAGATCATTTGCATGACGAGAAAGCTGTGCTTTGGACCAGTTGCAGGACAAGAAGTTTGTTTTATGGACCAGTGAAAGGAAAAGAAGCTGGTTCAAGGAACTGTGGTAGGACGAAAATTTCCTTCTTCGTAAGTACTAGAGATAAAGAAAAAATTTGTTTCTAAGGACTAGTAGCAGAAGTTGGTTCAGGGAAGTTAATTCTATGGACTAGTGACATCCTAAGATGTTTTAAAGGGCTTGATTCGATAAACTGAAGTGAATGTCTCTAAAGCAATTATAAATCGAAAACTTTCCCTAACTTAACATCGTTAGGGAGCCTTATTTACCCTATTGATAGCATCTGTAATATTATGACAATCTTCTGCCATCCTTTACTGACATCATTCTTGTAACATATGGTACTGGTTACGTGTAGTTGGAGGAAGCATAACCACCCGGCGAACAGTGTTTACAGAGAAACAATCCTCCATTCAGAGAAATGAGTCATCTTTTTTTTCCTTTTTCGTAAATGACACGGAAATGGGGTATAAGAAGGTTGTTATGAAAAGTCAGAGGTAAGGTTCTACATGCTCTGTCTTATTCCCACAATAATTGTTTAACTTTGCTCTGCATGGTTTGGGTCGGTATAATTTATTGAACGATGGTAAACAGGGCGACACGTAGCTTAAAGTGTCACTAGAAACTCTAAAACCTCACCTAGTATCCGAAATGATAGTGTACATAGATACTGACATGGCAGTTTATTAGTCGAGCTCCTCATCGACAAGATCTTTGGGAATTAGTATATGTGTTATACGTTCGTTATACAATTCGCTGTTAGTACACAAAAGACCTCCGGAATACGATTTAAAAAAGCATTAATTTTTTGCAGAATGTTATTTAGTTAGTAATGTTATATTTAGGAAAAAATGGAACTGACGAACGCAAAAGTAGGTAATCCACTCGTTGAAATCATAATAATCTAAGAAAACATCATCTAACCTTCCTAACATACATTTTTTCCTAGATTTCAAATATCTTGTACAAACAGCCAGTCATGCTCAAAAAAATGCACCATCACAGTGGTACGGGACAAAGGTGTTTGTACGAGATGAAAGCAAATAGACGATAGGGCACAAGCCTCAGCAGGAGATAAATATAATGTTAGTATGTTTCTACTATAACATCGGTGATTAGGAAAAATTGTTTTACTACACAGGTTCTGTCGATACAAGAATTACTTACTTTAACATTAATAATGTAAATTTCCCAGAGATACGTAAACATTATAACACTATCATAATTCGTATTGCATAATGTTGCAAGTCATGCAACGCATATATTTCTGTAACGATACCGAAATATGTAAAAGAACTAAAACATGTAGCCATTTGCCACTTTCGATGCTGACCTAAACTGGTAGCTTGCCAGCAACGTTGTAGCCATCATGTCTGCTTTTAAATTGATTTCTGTGGAACTTTCAAGAGTACATTCTATTTTCAAAGGTATTTGCATTTGTTTCCTGCTATGTTGGCTTGCATTATGTTAGCATTTTCGTCCCGCACCATGAATGTGTTTTATGCTTTGTTTTCCTCTTGTTATTCTGGTAGAGATATCTACAAGTGTTTTCCGTTATCTGCACATGTAGCTTGATTGTATTTTGTTAAGATTTCATCTTTTCATTTTTCATCTATGTCCATGTGCTGTATGGGGTGTAAGCAAACTGCTACAGTGAGGCTGAATGGTTGTGTTGTTTGTGGGTTTAATGGCCAGTGACATACGAATAAAGCCATTGGGCCCACAACTTTGATTTTTGACAGTACAGTCAGTAAAGTATATCGTACATACCGATAAATTAACATATAAGGAACAGCAATCGAAAGCATCAGCATATAGGGATAGGGGAAAAGGAATACTTCCCACGTATTCCCTGCGAGTCACAGACGGCGACTAAAGGGGGAGGTAGCGGGAGACTGGAAATCCTCCCCTCTAGTTTTTACTTTTCGAAAAGAAGGAACAGAGAAGAGGGCAAAGTGAGGGTTTTCCCTTTAAGGCTTAGTAATTTGTTCTTGACTCTACCTCGCTATCGCAGGAAATGGCTAATATATACACATGACAGCTAGAGACTGAGTGTGAGTGAAAGTGGCCGTTTCGTTTGTCTTCTGGCGCTACCTCGCCAGCGCGGGGGGTGGCGATGCTAATTCCCGTGGGGCGGAGTGGCATCAGGAGTGGATGGGGGCTAGCAAGTGTGAATATGTACATGTGTATATGCATGTGTATGTATATGTATGTATATATGTATATGTTGGTATGTATAT
>JAYMFT010345574.1:0-23052 GCA_038088735.1 Panulirus argus
AAGAGAGAGAACACCACCACTTTTTTTGTGTGTGTTTTACATGCATACCCATATAAACACGCGTGCATATTCATAAAAAGCAGCGCACACACACACACACACACACAGATGCACTTGCAAAGTAACAAATGAAACGCTCTCACAAGCACGTCCCAACACACACACATGGAACGGGCACCATTGTCTGTATATACGAAATCCTTCGTGAAAGATCCGGGTAAAAGTATATTCCGTCTTAATGTGGCTAAAGAGTTAACACAATTAGGATCATTTATCTTTGGAAAAGTTAAAAAAAAAAAGATTATTATTAGAGTGTGGTTACGCCCGGCGTTCTGCTTAATGCGAGAGACGCTCAGGCATGTTTTCAAGAAAGCCAAAATCGATGCTCAATGTTTCTTCATTGTTCCTTTTGCCTCATTCGTTCTGTCCGTAACACTTTTTTTTTTGTTTCGCCTCTCAGAAAACGAGCATTTTTTTTTGCTGTGTGTGAGTGGGTAGTTTTGCAAAGACCGGTGGGAATGTAAATCGCTGCCACGTTGTGTTGAAGTCTCGGTTTCTAGAGTATAGGGAACCTCAAGAGACATGATGGTCTCTTGTCTCGTATATGGAGAGATTAACATTATCTATTCGTGGGGCAGGCTCACGTCTGCCCGAAATGCAAGCAGAATGGTATAATCAGTATGAGCGACAGTATGACGCTCATTGATTCTCGCCTGATCCGATTTCCACGCTAATGCGTCCCTTCGACAGACAAACACACGGGGACAACTTTCAGACCGACGGACATGTGAACAACGGGCAGTGAGTGTGGGAATGACATTTCTGGTAATTCAGAAAACCATCCGTTTCCAGCTGACAATTTGCGTGACGGCGGCAGTTGGCCAACAGCCATCAGATTACGTCAGCAAATTGGTTTTGCGGAAGCGGGCGCAGCGTGCCGCCAGAAATATAATGACAACGCGCCGGTAATGCCGTGAAAAGCGATGATCGGCTGGGGTTTGCGTCTTCTTGGGGAACCGTACCCATGCATGGTATGTGATGATCACTGTTATCTCTCTCTTTTTTTCTCTCTCTCTCTCTCTCTCTCTCTCTCTCTGTCTCTCTCTGCCTCATACCGCCTACTCTTTTGCACTCCCTCTTTGCTTTTTCTAATCTATTCTCCAATATGCATCAGTCAAGGTGAAAGCATATGTTCGTTCTGTCCCACACCTTCAAGCTGTTTTTCACTTCCACCACTGGGGAATTGAAGAGCTGGGGCACTCCCTCTCAACCGGACATCTGCCAGAAGCAAGATTTTTTTTAAATCGATACCGTTGGTCCCACTGAATCCCGTGTGCCGTGCGGTAGAACTCGAGTAAATCAAAACATTTCGGCAATACTTATCAACCACTTCTTTGCCGCAGAGGCATCCGTATTCAGAACGAACAGGAACGTCTGGGCGAAGGGCTATATTAATGCAAAAAGTATGTAGGCAAGGACGAGTGTCAAGAGGAAGAATTTTGGCCTGTTGAGTAGGAGGTTCCTTAAAGAGGATGAGAGGGTCTTCACAGCTTATAGGGGAGGTCTTCCTTGAGCAAGACCAGATACTAACCAAGCAAGGACGAGACTCGCAACATGTAGAGTGTGACAGTATCATTCAAGACGTGAAATATAGTTCTGGGAGGATAGGAAGGGAAGAGTATCCCATCTACGGAAAATAGTCTGTGGCTTACCTCGCCTCCAGAAAAACGAAAAACAGATTTGAGTGGTCAGACGAAAGGTAAACACACCTTGTCAACAGTGTTGGACTTGTGCAACACAAACACAAGTTACCACGAGAGACGCCATGAACAAAAACACACACACACAGCACCAGCAACATCCGAGCTTTTCCCTATTATTCTTTTTTTTTGTCCACATGTTCAGATGTTCATTTGTTACTCCTCTCTTTAGACGGAGCCACGAGAGGTTTTATATGTGGATTTATCTCCACCACGAGACTCTATGGAAGGATAAATCTTTGTCTCTCTCGCTGTTTGATTATTCTTTCCATTATTTTCATTTACTGAATGAGAAGCCAACGGCAGTCTGTCACAATCCATTTCATTGTTACTGTATAAGTATGTTGGTTCTCCTTCAGTAACATGTTTCCTTGGTTACAGTCATTACATATTTTCGCCTGGCTATATTAGTGAGAAAAGTTGAAATTACATTCCAACAGCTTTTTCCTTTTTTCCAGGAATGTTTGTAACTTTCTTCTTTTTCAACTTCCTCGGAAGAAATCTGAAAAGCGACGAGAATTTTATGATCCCACGTAGACTAGATTAAGCACAAAGAAAGCCAAGTATGTAGCGAGGTTTGCTGCTTGTTATTTGGCGATGTAGGTGGAGTTCGAGTCTGACAGTAAATAGGAACTTTCTGATTTCCCACATCCTCCTCCTTCTGTTCTCTCTCTCTCTCTCTCTCTCTCTCTCTCTCTCTCTCTGCAGTGAGCCCTGCCTCCTAGTCCCACCACATGGCAAAAAAAAAGAAAAACTCATTGTAAAAGGATGCTCTTTAGATCGACCAGTTAGTTACTCGCCTCCCTACTTCACGTTGCCCTCCAACCCAATCACCTATTCCGGTCACGTTCGTTGTGCCGCTCGTCACGTAACGCGCGCAGTTAGTTAGATACGATTCCCTACCGTAGTTTCAGCGGTGGATTTGAAGTTCTAAACATGGATTTGGAAGAACTGGCTCTCATACAGCGCCACCGTTACATGAACTGCGTAGGGAAATGATCGAGCAACGCCGGGGAGGATGTCACTGAAGAGAAGGATCTTTTTAAAATCAGTGACCCAGTGGGTCTCTAGGATACCACACGAGTCGTCTTGATTACTCGTGTGTGTGTGTGTGTGTGTGTGTGTGTGTGTGTGTTCGGGATAAAGGGAAAGGGGGAACTCGCCTCATAATGAACAACAGTTGTGAGATAAAGACTTTTGAGTTCTGCATGACGTAGACCTGTCATAGCCAACATACATAATCTAGAGAATGGATGTGAGAGAGAGAGGCCCTTATTTTTTTTTCTTTTTTGGTCTGTTCCCTGCGCTACCTCGGTAACACGGGAAACGGAGAACAAGTGTCAGGAAAGAAAAAAGAACATATAGCAATGCCTGAGACACACTGAGAAAGCAATATTGCCTCAGCTAGATTTTAGCTGGAAATCAAAATATGAGAAGAACGGTAGACAAGACTCAGGAAAAAGAGAAGAGAACATGTAGAAAATATTGACGAAGCAAAGAGCAAGAACACTAGCTAGTGTGTCAACAGTAACTCAGCTCTGAATAATGTCCGTCTTGCTACACTGATAGCGTAAGAGTGCCAATTACGTCTCGTTCCATTACTCCTACTGACGCAGTGATGAGATCTAATTCAACGACTGTACCCATCAGGCTAAAACTAGAAAAAAGTACTCAACGTTAAATCATCGTGGATAAAAGCTCAGAAACTGACAGTAAACTGACAGTGAGAAAATACCGAGTCTGCAGTCGGATCCCCGATGCTGATACAACGTCACGAGTTTAAAATCGTATCACCGTGATGCTCACAGCGTCATATTAGCGTTTTGTACCAGACGTCGAGTCAGTTTGGAGATCCCAGCATGTCCTCGACATTCTTTCGACGTCGATTCTTGATCTGTATGTAATTTCTAAATCAAGTTTAAAATGTAAGATATCGACATCGATCCCTGATATGTCGAGATCGACTCCTGATATGTATATAATTTCTTAATCAGCTTTGAAAAGGTAGAAATCTACTCCTATTTCTGATCTATTTCCAATTTCTAAATCGGCTATAAAATAATAAGGAATCGATGTCGAGAACATGTTAAAAATATTATGGACAAGCAAATTGAATCGAATTGGGATATACAACATCCGTACGACATTTTGTGAATAACAGTAACACGAAGATCAGTAAACAACAGAGATGTGACGCTGAATATTCAATACTGAAACGACTTTAAGTATATTACGATGATTCGTTATGTATATAACACTGATGCAAAATAATACGTTATAACACTACAGTGATATGATGTTGGTTATGAAATGTTAGAACGTTGTACATACACTAAGTATACAACACTGATAAGACATTGTGTGTATACCGCTGACAAGACGATGTATTCGTGACATTGTATGAATCTCATGCACTTAATGTAGAATCAGTTTGCAGATTCAGTATGATTCTAATGTCAATTTATCGTCAATTCTGGTCTTATCTTTGCGTTGATCTAATGTATATTTGCCCTCTGGGTTTACATGTCATGTTTTGTGTGCTGTTATAAGTTTCTAATGCAAAAAGATGAATATAAACTGATTTCTTAAGGCGTAAGTGGATATCGAAGCTTTGAATGAAAAAGCACTCTCCTGTATTAAACGCCACACGATCTAGACAATCGTGCTCAGTTAAAGTCTATATATATATATATATATGTCTGCCTCTGTGAGACCTTGACCTCTTATACATCTATATTTCACGAAACTGACCACTGTCTTCCCCCGGCAGCGAAACGACATTTCCAAGAAATATCATCAAAATCCATCGACTAAGTTTTCTTTCTTTCCTCACAGCCGTAATGCCTTCTTATGTTCACACACACACACACACACACACACACACACACACACACACACACACACACACACATACACACACGTATATATATACACACAGGAGAACATTGAGGTTATAAAAGATATTTAATCCTTTGAGGTTTAGACAATATCGCATCGCTAGGAGACAGAGATGTATCATATTTTGCCCAAGAGTTCTCTATTACGTGAATATTTGTCACTATAGCTTTCCCGAACAAGGTCTTGACTCTCGTGCTAAAAATAGTGACAGAACTTTAAAAGGTTTAGTTTTTATATATATCTTTCGAATGAGAGACCACTTGACAAAACCCAGCATCCGTAAAAACTTGGGAGGGAAATAAATATATATACCTCTACAAAAGACCACGTTAGAGACCACATTGGAAGACCCATTATGTTGGAGTACGTGAAATGGAACTGTTGGTTGTTCTTTGAAGAAGTGACGCAAGAGGTAATGACAGTAGTAACGAAAGTTGGTGATAAACGCATTGGTTTATTTGGTCAATTAGTTTCAGAAGTTGTTTTTAACGACTATGATGTTGTTTGTGGAGGTGGCTGTGTAAGAGGTGGTGAAATGTGTGATACCTTAGAGTTGTTGACAAGTTATTGGCTTCGATTAATGGATCGTAACCAAATGTTTGGGATTCTTATGGTAACAGAATCTGCTCCTCAACATAAGACTCGGGAGCATTGATGGTATTGGCGAAATATTTGGAATGCTAGTGATAAATGGATTCATTCCTCGACGAAACACTCTGATATGGTAACGGGGACTGTAAAGTCAAGTGATTTAACTTGTCAGCACAAAGGAAGGAGTGCAGAGGTATGGAGACGAAGCAGTTCAAACAGTAACAGACCACGGGGTCCTTTTGAGTCTGTTTGTGAGAATGGAAGAGGTCAGAAACTTACAGACACTAGTAGGGGTAAGAGCAGAAAGACGCACACATGTTTTAGAGAGAAGAACCTGCAGACTTTTCATGTAGCAAACGAGGAGCAAATCAAATGTCGTTCGTGGAGTTGAAGCGAAATTTTTATCAATTTTTTTTTTCTTCCACGTATCTATGGTACTGCTTTCAACCACTCTAATTCGTAAACCATTCTGTACGTTAACGATCGTGTTGAAGGAAAAGTACTTAGCCTCATTCGAAGTAAAACGTTTGCCCACGTTTGTATCCATTACCACGAGTGGAATCAAAAGAATCATGACTTAGATAGCTGCTTGGCTCGAGATAATCAAAGCCTCTTAACCTTACTTTGCTTGCGCTGATTATTTTCAAGCCGCCTAATCAGCGTTCATACAAGTTGTTTCTAAGCCCGGTAATCATCTTGATTGCTCGACACTGTACTCTCTTCACTCTGTCTATTCTCAAGAAGAGTGACGAAAACTCAGCACAGTATTCAAGATGGGGTCACTAGATATTATCAGCCAAAAGCTTGTTTCCTCGTTTACCTTTCTGCATTTCAACAGAATTCTCACTGTTAACGGAAGGACTGAGGTCATTGAAAGTACCAAAGATAGAAAGGCATAATAATCCTGTAAATCCTAGCTAGATTTGAGCCAGTAAAGCGGAGGTAGAATTAGCAGAGAGGCAGATTCTGTCAATGGTGGGATGTTGGAAACAGGAATGAATCCCTAGACTAATTGGACTCAAACATTTTAATACTATTCCTGAAGCGTCAAAAGCATAAAAAATATAGATCGAGTCACAGGATCCCTGGCGTTGATATCCTCTCTGATCGTTGACCACGAAAGCGAGGGAGATAAGCTCGAAAAATTGTCTCATTATCGTTCCCACAATTCAGAAATTTGTGAGGCTTAATGAGAGATATTGGCCGTCATATAATCCATTATTGCTAATATCTCATCTTACCCTAGCAACGCTCAGTGAGAAGGGTGGGTGGGTGTCATATAATTTCTGAAAGGATTTATAGATTATGATATTCATGACGGCATTTGTGCAATATTGCCTTTACGTAGCCATCAGGTGAACAGGTCAGAGTTTCTGACCCCGAGTGGAAGACTTCTGGGATAAGCCCTGATAAACCTGGAGAGGAGGTGTGTGTTGAATCATTTGCCTCCATGGCTCAGAATCGCGAATCATCTTCTAAATCACGACTCCAGTAGATCAACTGGAATATAAGTACCGTGTGTGCAAACGATACGAATCTAATACCTCACCATCTCTGATTCACACTATTCCGTATCAGCTAGCGTCTTTTAAGTACTTACGTCACTCTGCAGTTCCCTTCAACAACCTCTGCAATCTTTTAAAAAAGTCTGTCTTCATGCCACTGTCATCAATCTATCCAGAGAATACACGCTTGGGGAAAATTGCAGTTCTTTATACGTTCTTCCATCCACGCCCGAGCAAGATTTGTTCCTCGAATAAATCTGCAGCCATCCCCCCGAGAATAATCGGATTTGACGTGGATTTTGTGAAAGCAGTTTTTATAGGCCATCGGCAAGATCTCATATCCCCCCCACCCTCCCGGACCTGCGTACGGTTAGGCAGAGAACTTGTCAGCGAAAATCTGAATGTTTTCTTTTACCAAAGAATGCCAGCTGTGGCCTCTGCCGTATTGAGAATGCCCCGTTAACACCAATGAGAAGAACTACGAATGACTGCAGTGTGAGTGTGACTACAGCTCGCTACGGTGGTGATTTTTAAGGTCGTTTGGAGTGGTGTACCTGTGTGAAAATAAACGAAGTGTTGTAAAAATCTTATATTACGATTTTGAGTGTGTGCAAGTTTGTTCTGGCTCTATGAGGGTAACCCGAGAGAGGTTTAATGTGAGTACGCAACTGGCTGGTAATGAATGTTGTGTACTATATCACGGTTGCCGTGCACGGGCGAGTGTAGCGAGTATGAGTCTTCAGTTCAGAGGGAGTGGATTGCTGTGTTCTCGCCACGTTATCTGTAATATATAGTTCATTGTACCTGATGACTGCAGGCTATAGTAATGTTTTAGTTCGTAGGTATGTATGATTTCAGTTGTGGTGTTTTTAAGTGTTGCAGTGTTTCAGATATACGAGGAAAATTGCGTTGTGTTCTAGTGTTGGGAGAATTTCAAAACAGTGAATCTGTGGTTGTGACTATTTGGTGTTTAAATGGACATTATTATGATTACTATTATCCTTTTTATTATTATTATCATTAATGTTATTGTTATTATCATTATTATTATTATTATGAATATTATCATTTTCATTATTATGATTATCATTCCTGTTATCAGTATCATACAGACCAAAGCCCCTTTTAAAGGGCTCCTTCATCTACGAGACTGGACACCACTTTCGAGCCATCATGCTCCTTCCTTTCCACAGAAGGCGACTTGTCGCTCGCGGTGTATACCATCTGTCCGTAGAGTCCAGAGATCCCCCGTGCATACATATAAATACACACACACACTTTCATATATATTCATACGTATAAATAGGATTATCTATCAATTTTCATCTATCCATAATGTGGTCGGACTGATGCATTAGGTACAAATATAACCTTCTGAGCTGTAGAGGCGGAAATAATTTTCCAGAGTTTAATTGCGAGCAAGAAAGAAAACATTACAATCACTGGTCTTGAATCGCACGTGAACTAGAAGCCTTGGAATCCTTGCCTACGCAGCACCAGCTGTGACCGTCTGTGAATCATTAGAGCACAAATAAAAATCATGCCTACGTCTTAAATGGAAGAAGTTACGTAATTTCTTTCTTTTTTTAATACGATTTTGTTAATTTTTTGTTTGTAGTTAGCTCTGGCTAATAAGGCTTTCATGTGAAAATCAACTTAAAAGTACTGTATCATTACGTTCGCTATCATTCTTCAAAGTGGTAAAAGCGTAGTTACATTGTCAAATAGAAAAATCAGGATAGAGGATTCCCTTCCCCCCCCCCCCCCCTTCAAAATCATCCAGAATTACCTTCAACTATTGGAACGGAGGCTGAATGAGCCTCTCCCCCCCCAAAAAAAAAAGAGTAAACGAAATTGTCAACAGCTCTAGGTCTTGTTGGACCAACACAAACACAAGTTACCGTGAGAAAGACGCGGCTGGGAGGAAAAAAAAAATAAAAATGTAAGGGGTCTATTTTCCTCAGTCTTTCGTGAATTCCAAGATGTTTTATTACGGTGATTGTCAAGTGGTTTTGAGGAACTATCTATCTATCTATCTATCTAATCTATCTATCTATCTATCTATCTATCTATCTATCTATCTATCTATACACACATGCTACATAAAGGACAGACTTCCGTATTGTTATTTTTCCCTATTGGGACGCAAAGGGTAAAATCTTTTATGCACACAGCAACAAACAAATTTATTCAATTTCGTAAATTGTTGCCACTGAGAAAAATCATATTTGCAGAACTTGTGGAGGAAGAATATGTTTGGTTTCCTGAACACGAATTTTTACCCACGTTGAAAAGGGGGGGTAGGCGATCCTCGCCAATCCACAGGGTGCTGGCTGTGGTTGACTGGAATATGTGAATTGAATTAATCAGTCGGGAACGGTGTACAAGAACTGTAGCTTTAGGGTGGGAAATGCTTTATACCCATATATATGTAAAGGTATATATATATATATATATATATATATATATATATATATATATATATATATATATATATATATTGCAACTCTTGTGGTGGAGTTCACCCTAAGTAGAAAATCTGATTAGACGTTACCCTTCTCTTCTTTAACTGGATACATATCTTTTTCAGTACTGCAACATCTGTATGTTCTAGACAGGAATGGAAATAGAGAGAGAGAGAGAGAGAGAGAGAGAGAGAGGGAAAGAGAGAGTGTGGGGGGCCATCAACCAAATGAGATGCTAATCATAACTGGGTGGGGTTCCTCCCTCCCCCCCACATCATAAGTCAATTAAACTGGGTCATATAAACGGCTCAGGCTAATAAGAGATAAATTAGGAGTGTTCGATCCCGCTATATTCCACCCTATGTTCGTCTATATGTTATTGATAATCGCACGGTTAGTACATCTCACGAAATAAACAAAAAATATATATCCTAAGAAAAAAATGCTCTTATCTTTTATCATTGTCGCTGAAATTGTTACCTCTCTCTCTTAAAAGAGGAAATAGCATTGATAGAAAGAAACTGTAATGATGGTAATATGATAGAAAGAAACTGTAATGATGGTAATATTTTAGTTGATGGGTGAACTGTCTGAGTAGATAGATACTACTCCAGTGGGTGATGATACTACAGAAGATGGTTGTAGATGTGATTATACATTCCTTGGGTAGGAACCAGCCAGCCAGCCTTTTTGTGGAGAGAGCAAAAATCTAAGATCAGGAAGGGACATATTCTCATTTAAGACTCCGTCTTTTATTCTTTTAACCTCTCATCAGTAAGTCCGGTGATTAGAGGAAAAGTGAGATGGGTCAATGAGAAGAATGTGGATTAGCCTCGTTAGTTCCTAGGGCTCATTACCAAGACATTAAACCACTGACAGACGACCTAGAGTTCATCAACGAACTTCCATCCGTTCCCTTACGTTTGCACAGATCAGTGAGGATGAAGTTTAGGACGCCAGTGTTACATCCATTGAAGTTCAACAAAACTTTATTTTGTATGGATGACTTCGGACCAGTACGGAAGAGTTTGAGGCCGCTAGCTGGCTGGGGACCCTGGTGTAACCCACACGTGAGGTGGGTGTCGAAGGTGAGACAGATACCCGACAACAAAAACTGAACAGCAGCAGCACCTGTAGCCACAGCAGCAACAATAGCAGCAGTCACAGCAAGAGCAACAGCGAAATATTGGGGTTCGAAAGGATAAGATATTGCGGTTCTGAAACTGGACTAGGCTTTGCGCCGGGAGATCACATGAAACGAAGCTTTGCTGCGACGAGAATTAAAAGAGAATTGTACTCGGCTTCAGAGGCTATAGACATATTACAGTTTCTAAACGCTTTTTTTAAAATCGTTGCTACGAATATGGGCTTTGCAAAATAAATATTTCCTTGTTCATACGTATCATTACCTAATACTCCAAAATATGCTATTATTATAATGGAGAAAAGACAAGTTCATTATATTCTCTGTACAAGTTATCACTTCAACATATATTTCACTCTACATAACTCACTGCCTTAGTGTATATGCGATAGCTTATGCACTACACCGCTCTGCATCTGTAGCACTTGATACCTAGGAGTCATCGTCAAGTTCAAAGGCCAATATTCATTAGTCCGAAACATGGGATTCGGATACGGGTTAAAATGATTCACTCGTAGGATTAGCTAGTACTGCAACACACCTCAGCTTATTTGGTAACGTTCGTATATGTTAAATCCCAAACACTTTAGCTACAGAATTAAGTCTGTGAAGTCTGTGAGGAAGAAACCTCTTTCGGTGAGGAAAATTATATTGTACTGTATAATCTTTAATCTCCTTTTTTGCCTCGATTATGCAGAATTTGAGCAATGCTTAACATGAAACTTCAGGAAATTCAGTCTGGCTTTGGCTTGGGTATAATCTAGGAAAGTGAAGACTGCAGGCATTTTCAAAATATCTCTAAAATTTGTATCCATATGTTTATTAAATGCACAATAATAGAACATCACTATTTTTCTTTTTTCTTGATCACCGCACATTTAGAAACTTTCCAGTAAAGCCCCCTTTCCCAAATTCTTCCAACTCCTAAAATTCGTCCTTTCAGTCAACAATCAGAAAAAGTTATTCAAAGTTGATAAAAGTTTGTTGACTCTTCTTTGGGTTAGTTAAGTTTGGGGTTGGTAACTGTAAACCTTTCTATTGTGTTAGTGGAAATTTGGTTTTGGTAGCCCTACTGACGTAGTTTATTTGCCTGGGTGAAATTTACATTGATAAGGCTATATTGATATTCTTATTCGTAAGGTTAAAGTATTTTGTCAACTCCTTCGGATTCTCGTCTTGTTAGAGCAATGTTGGTTCTTAAGTCTGTATTATTTTTTTCTCTTTCGTTGGGTTATGGCTTCATCCCACGGCACCTTGATAAACTTTCTTAGTTAATGAAAAGTGGATTTACGGATCCGTAGGGTTTTTCTGTCTGCTTATTAAAAAAAAAAATGGGATAAAAGATCTATATTCTATATCTATGCTTTGCTTAACTTTTGAGAAGGCCAAGTTTTTAGAATAATTGAAATACAGGCTTGGAGGTCTCACGAGATAAACAATGTTAGTGAAATGTGGGTAGATTAGTGCGTAGAGTTGTCAGATTATAGTAATGAAGGAGTAAACAGGAGCATCATTTTTTCTTGGTAAATGTGGGTTGAGTTGACTATAGATTTTTTCATGTGTTCGTGAAGACAAAAGTGTTGATAAGTCCTGAGACTAGTTTTCATATTAGTTGAAATGTGGGCTGACAGTGCCGTCAGCTTATGCTGTCACACTGAATTAATGGTAGTTATATCTCTATATATCTCGTTCGGTCACTGAGCTGTAGTTTGGTAGACGTCCTGCACCAGTGTACTTTAATGTGGGTTGGTAAATCTTTATGTAAATGTTTTGTTGTAATGAAATGCTGGTTGATAATTCCGTAGACTTTTTGTATGAGATGAAATATGGGTCACTTAGCTAATTCCATCTTAGGGAAACCTGAGTTAGTGGGTCTCTATACTTTTACTTATGGTAGTTAAACGTTCTTGTTAGAACTATGGACTTTTTTTTCTTTTAAAGATCTTTTGGGTTGTAATGTCAGTACGCTAATCTATTCTTTTCATCTTATAGATTTTCCTAATGATGTGTGGTTTGATGGTTTGTATAAACTTTGCTTTTGTTCTTTAGTGGATCTCCGATGACTGAGAACATTGCCTATACCTTATACATACGGCTAGGTAGGTGTTCTAGGACTATTACAAAACCATAGGTGACATAGTAAAGATTTGCTTTACATCTGCACTATAGGAGACCAGGATGGGAACGTTCATTTATACCATGAGCTGTAAGAGGATTCCTGAAAATAATGCATGTTAAGGACTTGGTCCTCCTCCCCTCTGAGATTATTGCTTGTAGAGAATTAGTGAGAACTCGATAATGAAAATATCAAGGACAGGGAGAGTTAATCCAACCTTCAGAATGGTTAAAAAAAAAAGAATATCTTTAATATCCTTAAGTGCAAGGATTACATATCTATTTGATGAAGCTGGGGTCCACATCTCTTGGCCTTTAAGTATTGAAAGAGCTGAATGATGGACATTTTGGAATGCATCGCTGAGAAAGAGAGAGAGAGAGAGAGAGAGAGAGGGGAGAGAAATGAAATTGGTTAAGAGAGAGAGAGAGAGAGAGAGGGGAGAGAAATGAAATTGGTTATAGACTTAATGGATAAGTCTAAGCTCCCCCGAGTCAACCAGGCTAACTTTCTTGGTGAATTTTCAAAGTTTTGTTTTATATTTTCTTGATCTCCTTGCCGCTGAAGGCGAACATTTATATATCAATTACATGTATGAAACTCACCATACATCTGAGAAAAAGAAAGGAGATAAATAAGATTTTGATAAGTCACATTAAATAATCTTAATTCTTCCCTAGCGTAGCAGCGCAGCAGGTGCCTTGTGTAAGATGAATTATTTATTCCTGAAGCCATCGACATAGTAACGTGTCATGTTAGATAAAATCATTCTCCCTGGTGTATAGCTCCCGGAGGATCTTTAGATAATTTAGTATCTGTTGAAAACATTTCATGCGAATAAGTTAAAATGTCTTCTTGCTTCACGTAGCAACCGCGCATTTTTATGATGGAAACTTCGTTACTGAAACGAGTCTTCTACAAAAAAAAAGAAAGCCCTTGACTTGGTTTGGAATAATTAGATTTCCAGTAAATTTGATTCTGGGGCATGTAATACCACAGAGTAAAGCCTTGGGATTGCAATATCTTTAACCACCGGAAAACATCAAAAATAAAAGTTTTTTCGCAACC
The DNA here is from genome assembly GCA_038088735.1 of Panulirus argus. Lineage (NCBI taxonomy): Eukaryota > Metazoa > Arthropoda > Malacostraca > Decapoda > Palinuridae > Panulirus > Panulirus argus. Next base: position 13,545 of record JAYMFT010345574.1, read on the forward strand.
GAAAGTATTTATCTTATCCAGTGGAGAATAATGAACAAGAATGTGATATCAAAATCTTGTTTCATAACACGTATTTTTCATACCGAAACACAACTAGTGAAAGAGCGAAGTCGAATAAAGATACTGGAAAGCTTAATTTGAAGATCTTTCAGATCTTTAAAAATGACTTCCCTAAGGTATTATCTAATGGATATTTTTCTCAGAATGATTACTGTTACCTTTTCTCGCCAGTACTTCTCAGTAAAAACTCAGAATGATTACTGTTACCTTTTCTCGCCAGTACTTCTCAGTATGTGATCGTTTCAGTTATAAAAAGTCCTGGATTGAAGTACGTGGAAAGCACATCATTTTGCACTAAACGAGATGCGTGTCAAATTACAGTTTATAGAAATAATCACAGATTTCTGAAGTTCCTCTTCTGTCTTGAAAGTCCCACCTTTGGCGAGGCGTAAAGCAAACTTGCGTTTACCTCGAGATATTGATTGCACGTCAGCATTGATTATACATTATCGCCGCTTCTGCAACATCAATGGTTCACCCTGGCAATAGCAACACGACGCTCGTTGTACGTTAAAGACGTCTGGGAGATGCTGTCTTTAGCATCTCCTCCTCTCTGAAGACGTTTGACGAGCGTTTCTTGTCTCTCGTAGGGACGTATTGTGAATAAAATGAAAACTACTACAGGGTCACTATTATGGCTGAGGCGTGAGGCAGCAGTTGACAGAACAAACACAATACGACGTTCAGCTGTTTACATTCGTCGTTGTGCAAATGGTCACGTGTTGTGTGTGATGCCTCCTCCGCTAACCCTTCATTGCGTGGTGTTATTGCGACACGTCAGGTAACTCTTTGGCCGCCAGCGGTTCACGTCTGTTTCTTTTTTTTTTCTGTCTTTAGTTATTTACCTGTACTCAGATGCGATTGAGCTGTCTTCCATGTTCACCTTTTTCCAGGACGGCAGGTGCAATGCTATTGGGTTTCGTCGATGTTCACACTATGTTTAAGACGTTCCTTCTTCTGGGAGTGTATTTCTGTCATTTCATTTCTTCATCAAGTCTCTTTCATTTCTTTGGTAAATTGCGCCTTTTGGTTATATATTTTCTTTCATTCATAACTGCGATGTTAACTCAGTAATATATATTTTTTTTAAGTTGATGTAGATGGAAAAAGAAATACTTTGTGAAAATTTTATTCCCATATGAACAGCTTTCTCTTAAGGGCGACGTCTGGTTGTGTTTCCTTCCTCTCTCTCTCTCTCTCTCTCTCTCTCTCTCTCTCTCTCTGAGAAGAATAGTCGTATACATCAAGCAAGACGTGCGGTGAGCGCTTCCTGCTAGTCCTGCCACTTTCGCTGAAGATCTCAGTAGGTACTCGTTGGTAGGTCGGTACACTCGCGCACACTCTCCTTGTCTTCCTATCCAACTTACTCCGTGTCCCAGTGGTAGCTCATACGTACAGTGGTTGCAGCATTGGAGGCAAAAGAGCTCGGCAGAGAATGGGAAAAGAGGAGGGGGAGGGGATGACTTTTAAAAATGATTTAAAAGGATATTTGCGTGCGCAAACCTGAAGCGGCGTTGAGATACCGCTTGTTTTTCTTCCTCCGCCTGCCACACGGCTCCCATTCCTTATCTCTAATGGAATGTGCTGTGGTTAAGTCATGTATTATGTATCTGTGGCGCGTTTCCTTTAGTATTAGCTTGCGCTTCATTCTCTTGCTTTCCCCATTTTCTGTATTTCGTTATATACATATGGGTAATAACTGTACAAGTATCCGTTACACTTTTTTCTTATTTGTGTGTGTGTGTGTGTGTGTGTGTGTGTGTGTGTGTGTTTGTGTGTGTGACATTTTGTATTAAAAGGGAGGATGGTAATCACAAATATCTTTTAGGGAACATATATTAATAGTCCAACATTAATTTCCAGATCAGGGTAAAAATGTAAACAGATTTGATAACAATCTCAGATTTGATAACACCGAGATTGGGTGACAAAGAGTCCTTGTTGTAAAGTTTGTTGCCAGTGTGTGCTGGTGGACTGTTTCTTTAGTGTAGGGAGAATCTGAAACCCGTAGGTGCTGGTAGGAGAAAGAGAGAGACGGTTAGTCCAGCAGGTCCCTCCTAAACTGCCGATGGCTGTGTAAATGACGGTTTAGAGAAGGTGTTGAGGTTTTCAAGAGGCGAGGGACGTGTGGTAACGTGGATACAAGAAGGTGAGAAAAGAGTCTTACTCAAATCCAGCTCTCAGTAGGTTTTGAATCTGGTCTTTTTGTGTCGAGATAGATAGATGGTCCGAACGAGGGATGTGTCTATCTATCAACGAAGGAGGATGAGTCTATCTATCACCGAAGGAGGATGAAGGTTGTTGGTAAATCTCCTCTCTGAAGCAAGAAGCCTTGACGTTCAGTGTTGACGAAGTCATTAGGCTGTGGACATAATCATGGTGCGAAGGTGCTCATTACATCAACCGTCCTGTTCATCATGTTGCCGAGGAGTTTGATGGAGTGGAAGGTAAAGGACTCAGGCCCTTACAGAGAGCGCAGGGGACATAGCGAGGCTGAAGATGAAGCTTGTGTGTGTAATTAGAATTTTGCGTCAGTCGATCGTGCCGTGTTTGGCGAGCTTCCGTGTCTGAGGCGTGTTGTGAGTATCGCAGAGGACGAGAGAATTCTGGCGATTCGTCGTTAATTGCGTCGTTAACAGTTAAACACATGGACATGTCCCAACTGGAACTGCTTGCCTTGGAGGGCGCTGCTGATGAAGATAAACAGACATATCCAGCTCGTACGTTCTAAGGCACGCAGCAGGTGAGAGAGACTGTGAGAAGGAGATGGTCCTCTGAAAATGGAAAGATTGCTACGTGCCATGATGGGAAGCGCCTCCTTATTTAGAGCCCTATTGTCAGAGAGATGATGATGGTGTCGTCTGCTGGATCATAAGTCTTGTTGAAATCTGGAAATGCAGTAATTGTTGTTATAGCGTTCATTATTCAGTCCTCTGAGCCAAGAGTTCTTCGTTCTATGATATTTTTGGATATATTTTCTTTTCTCTGTTGCCGATCATATCGTTTATTGCATAAGTTAGTATTTTTACTGAAATGTGGTCCCCTTTAACTTTTAGAAAGAGAGAGAGAGAGAGAGAGAGAAAAGAGGGAGAGGGAGAGAGAGAACTTGGTTCATTGCAAACCTTGTCTTTGCTTTCTGTTGCTGGTGATAATCCCTCTAAAATCACCAGTTTCCCACCAATTGCTGTCTGCTTAGTGAGGAACAGTCATAACTTAGAAAGAACCTAAGTAATGCAGCTAATCCCTTCGTTAAACATATCATCTCTCTAATATCAGGATCTAAATGATATCCCAAAGCCAACCTGTGTCACTTCACTGGGAAAATTACCTTTGTCTACTGGAAGACCAAGTGGCACTTCACGCAAGTCTTAAAGCGTTGGGTTCATCGAGGAAGACGTCTCATCCCTCACTGATTCCTGTCTTTAATGTTGTGCCCTCAGAGTATATCTAATCTCCTCAAGGACGGCTGCACGATCCTCGAACGCAAAGGTTCGAAGGACCTTTGGGTATGATGACGATGTCTTTGACCTGATCCTTAAGGACTAAGAGCTAATGGCAAGGCATGACCTACCCTGGGATCGAAGACTCGTTGCTGTTCATGGATATGATGGAGTAGAAGGCCGGAGTCATTCAACGTGTGAACGAAATTGTATCTGGAGAGTGCAGTACTGCACAGGCTCTGTGTGGTGGAAATGTTTACCTAAATGAACCGATTCCGGTCTTTAGTTCTCCCGCTTCAGATGGCTGGGGCTTAAAGCTCTTTTACGACCTCCTGGGGAAGGCTGTGAAAAGGTTTACGCTTACGTTTCAGAAAGCACGAAAGATCACTATCACTAGAGAGGGAGAGAGAGAGAGAGGGAGAGAGAGAGAGAGAGAGAGACTACATGTACACCTACCTACGAGTGTCTTAAGATATTTTGCCATGATGGCAGCGGCAGTGCGAAGCGCTCAACACAACGTCTTGCTCGATGAATAAGATTGTTCTCAGTTGCAGCCTGCATTACTTGATCATCTATTCTCAGTTCATCTGGGATTGATCTTAACCACATGTCACGTATTCTTTTAAATGTCGCTGCGGTAGTTCCATGCCTTGTTTCCTCTTTTTTTTTCTCCAAACAGCATATCAAATTGTCGTTCTAGTTTTCAGGTTCGGGCGTCAGATACTTTTGGCTGGTTTATTTTTGGTTAAGTTCCTTGGTGTTCTTGAAGAGATGATAGTTTTGATGCAGCAAAGTGACGCATCAAATCCTTTTTAACAATTGAAAGTCTGTTGCTCAAAATAGCTATCTTCACAGTAAAACTCTTAGGCTGTGTTCGTACAGACACATGATCACTCGAGTCAGTCTCGTACTGAAACATGATCGCTCGAGTCAGACTCACGAGCAAAGCCATGCACAAGCGCTGCTCCGTACCAGCAGGAAGCAATTGCATGACACTTTGATGCCCCGAAAACGAGTCAAGACCGTCTGTCAGAAAATTACACAAAGGGACACAAACAGAAAATACATAAAAGTATTCTCTTTTGATATTTGTCCTCTGGTACCAGTTAGGCACAGAAAAGTCGTTTTATATATATATATATATATATATATATATATATATATATATATATATATATATATATATATATATATATATATATATATATATATATATATATATATATATAAGTGAGAAGGAAACCTGAAAGAGGAAATGCAAAGAAGGAAAATATACTCAAAAAGAAAATCCAGATTAAGTTAAGCTGGAATGAAAAATACATTGTTTGGGTCTTGAAGAACACATGGGAAAAATTTGACAACGTAAGAGGAGAAAAGAAAACAGTAATTTCTCGTTCGAGGGAGAGGGCGTCATGGGAGCGTCGAGGGAGAGAGCGACAAGGGAGAGTCGAGGGAGAGGGCGACAAGGGAGAAAGGGCTGCTCTGACCTATCATCAGGTACCCGTGGCCTTGTATGCCGAGATTGGCATCGCGCAGGTGTGTCATCATCCTTGCCTTGTTCGTTAAGAATCTGAACCGGTGGTTGGTACGTTCTCACTCCTGCGCTGGAGTCCGCAATGGGGTCTGGTCCGTTGTCACTCCTGCCTTGGCGTCCACAATGGGGGCTGGTCCCTTGTTACTCCTGTGTTGTGTCCGAAACGACGACTGTTTTGTTATTACTGCGTTGGCATGCGGAACGATGGCTGGTCCATTGTCATTGCTGCTGAGAGTTAAAGAAAAGACGGGGTAGGTGGCCTACAGGCTGTCCTGCCTCGGCCCAGGGTCCGTGAGTGTTCTCTGGCGTCTCTTGCGTCAGACTTGAGGCAGTAGGTAATGCTCCGTCTGAGTTAGTTAGGCTGTTGTTACTATGGCTGGAAGAACTATGGCTAAGTTATTGATGCTATACCTATATTTCTACTTGTATACGTACAATCACCTCTGGACCCCTTTCTAAGCAAGGGTCCTGGTGTTGCCCAAGACCTTTCCAGGGGCTCTTGCAACCCAAGACTGCGCTACTTCCAGTAGCAGGGGAAAATAATGGACTCTTTTGGTGTGAGAAGGTGTTTGGCGAGACTGTACTCTCAGTGATACAGACTTGCCCAATGTGATGTTTCATTTGCTCTGTAACTGTCACCTCATATCACACACACACACATTAAAGTTTTCTTGCGCCAAGCTGACATAAAATGTGACAAGCCCAGTGAATCTTTTAGAAAGTATACGCCCGATGGATGGAAAGACATTGGAAAAGAGGGATTAATTCCAGTAAGGTGGAGCAACAGAAGACAGAGAAATTGCACCATGGTCATAGGTATTGTGCTGATTGATAACATGTACCAAACCTCCCGTAATGACGGTATAGTAAGACTATGGATAGAGAAAGCAAATGTAGGGAGTGATAACGGAAGGTATTGATCAAATCTTTCCCGCGGTAAATCGTCCGCAGATGACCCTAACTAGCTAACTGTCCGGCAAATTATTCGCCAACTCCACTCCCAATGAAAATGGCATATGAGCGTGTCCATCAATCATCTATGTTTCTGTTCACTCGTACAGCTGTCTGTCTGTCCATCAGGACAACAATCTCCCTGTCCATCAATATCTCTGCCTATCACTCTGTAAACGTATTTTTATGTACCGGTTCGCTTGTCGCTGTTGCTCTGTCAACCAGCATATCAAACTGTTCGCGTCTCAGTGTGTATGTATGACTACCGAGTGAATAATTTGTTTCTTTATATATACCTTTCTCCTGAATTCTCTTTTTTGGCTTGCTGATTGCATGGAATTCTATGCGTAGTATACGTACAAAATGCTTATAGATCTCTTATAGTATAGTGGATAGCGTTGTTGACCATAGCCCATTCACGGGCCGGCCGGGGTCGAACGCATTAGGCTTGAATTTCTGGTTGCGTTAATGGCCTCGATTAACGTACTCGTTTGGCAATGCCTTCTCAGCTAACGTAGAAAAAGAAATAATTTGGTGTTTGACAGAGACGGATGACGATCTAATTTTATCGCAGGATATCAAACAAAGCGAGTAGCTGAGATTGGGTGTAAAAAGGCAAGGGAAAGTAGAGTTACCTGCTCTAGGGTGTGGAGGAACACATCCACTCTCATCAACTCTCTCGTAAGGCAACCTCGGTCTGGCACACCACCCCATCTCGTCAGTCTCTGACCCTCCTGCTCTATCCACAGTCATTCTCGGACCTCTGCTATTCTTGTCAACACGTCCAGCTACCATCTGATTATTCTGCTATCCTCTTGTCGACAGAGCGCCTGTGACGAATTGCATTCACCGTAATGCGAATCACCCTCGGAGATGAACGTAATATCCTTTGTCATGTGTATGGGACGGATTGGGGGAAAAATGTATTGTTTAGAGTCGTTGATGTTTGTCGGGTCGGAAAAAAATATTTTACGAACGGTGGAGCTTTTATGATCCGACTATTAAACAAAGGCTTGTTGCTATTGGTGCAAATGATATGACTATTTTTTTTTTCACGAATTCGCAGGATAAGGTAATTAGAGCTGCATTGTTATAACCACAAGTGGAGCATTAGGGAACTGACCGTGACTTTGGTTTTGTGAAAAAGCAACAGGTCTGTCGCGTGATGCAGTGGTGCGTTGACAGGTGGACAGAGGAAGGAGAGAGAGGCACTTTTAGTTTTCACACGGTTCTCTCAGCTTTGTGTATGTTTGTGTGTGTGTGTGTGCGTGTGTGTGTGTATGTGTGTTTGCGTGCGTGTGTCCTCTCTAAAGTATCGTTAAGTATACCCCATATGTTTGAATAGCTACACCTGGGATAATCTTTACTTACTCTTCTTCTTATTCTTCATCGTCTTCTAATCTCTTATATACTGAAGTGGGAGTTGACACGTTTTGGTCATGAAACGCACCAGATTGGTTTTTGGAATGCTTATTTGGGCCTGAGACCTATTCAGTTGCCATGGTCATTAAGACCGTCAACGTCAGGATTAAACTAACAACAGGAAAACCTTTAAAATTCCCTTCAGGTGTTAAAGATAATTCCAAGACCACAGTGTATATGTTCCATGATCTCATCTGGAACCTCAACTTCATTTTGAAGCTGGATACTGACCCCCAACAGTGTGTTGACTATTCTAAAGTCTCTCGCATTAAAGCACTTATCAGGGATCCAGTAGGAATGAGAAACGACGCAGAAACTTTGGTATTTTCGTTAAGCATTTGAGACTTGGCTTTGGATATCTTGTGTAGGTCTTGGCCGTCCTAAGAGACCATCTCTGAGTGTCCCTGAGCGTATTTAGGTATTGAGGTATTGAGGTACCAATAACATTGTGATTTACCTTTTATCTTTTTTAACTACAAACATCCACAGCCGCAGAAGATGCCTAGGCCTATTTTCCTCTAGCCTACAACGTGTTTTGAAAGTCCCGTGTGTTGATTCTACGATTTATGGATCCCAGTTAGACCCAGCGACAGAAATGGTCAGAAACAACAGTTGATTGGCAAAAAATTGGAGATAACAGGAATTGACGACGCTATATGAATAAACTGGTGCCATTTCCACTCCAATATCTTTCACTGTTTCAGAAGGATATTGGATCCAAAATATTCAATATTTTACCCGGACACGCGTGAGCACTCGCTTATATTAAAAGAAAATAAGATCGACTGTCCTCCACATCTGAGTACTCTGTTTCACTTTATAGAAACCAACTTCAGTTTAGAGATTATGATGTAGAATTATAAATAGACAATGAATGGAACCCATCATGCAGTTATGAGATACAAGATCAGAAGAAAGGAGATGCAGTGGAAAATAATGATAGAATTGATGTGAAAAGAAATTTTGATAATCGTTAACTTTTAGTTACTCCTGGTCAGAGACCAGATGTAAACGTCAACAGATGCGATGATAAGTCTTGGTCGGAATGCAGGTGTGAGCATCAAGAGATACGATAATCCAAGTTCGAGAGTACGTGGAAGGGGAGAGCCTTGGGACAAAAGCAAATGTGATATGTTGAACGTGTATGACAAGGATTCTACTGTATTCACCCGTTTTGGTCATGCGTCTGTCTGAAGGCGTTTTTGATGGTTGATATATCCACCTAAACGTGATTTTTAGCCATCCATCATTTCATACAATTCTTCTTTTATATTATATACCAGTATATTGGTCTAGTGAACCAGGCTTATGTAGGTCATTGATTTTGCGCAATGAGTATGGTGCTGTTTGTGATAGTGGTGGTAGCTGTGGTTGTGGTAGAGAGGGGAAACTTAGCTTCCAGCTGTTAAAATAAGGTATTACAAATCGTGTTCCTTTCGCCAGGAAACAGTAAGAGAACCATTGTCGCGCATAGTAGGCGAACTGCCAAATCATACCATCCCCTCTGAAAAGGTGTATACTGGGAATTCAGAAAGGTGTCCACTAAACCTAATTATCACGCAAAAAGCTCCCATTAATGAAGAACTGTAGGATAAAGTGAATATTTCCGTAATAACCAACAAAGAATAAAAAGGGACTAAAAATACGTGACATGACCAAATATTCCAGCTGAGTTTATAAACTTTTGAGATAAAAACCTGGTAACAAACCTAAGAGCCAGTACAAAAATGACAAAAACAAAAAACAAAAACAAAAATGATATAAAAATCCTATACACGTACTTTATGCTAGACATGGATACAAAATAATTTTTAACTGACATGGGTTTCGCAGGAGAGAGAGAGAGAGAGAGAGAGAGAGAGAGAGAGAATGTCCTGCACACAAGGCCTGCAGAAAAGGCAACATACTTAATTCCCTTCACGAGCAACACTGATAAAACAGCATGGCTCACATTACATGCTATGATTTACGGGACTGCCCGTTGCTCACGATGATTAATTATTCCATTTGCACACAAAATTGCCTTCTCTTCCCTAATTACGTGAAATCATCGTTAATGCTGTGTGAAATTATGGCATGGAGTGGCTCAGAAAAATTTATT
>JAYMFT010345685.1:0-23051 GCA_038088735.1 Panulirus argus
CACGTCGACCCCGGTATACCACATCGTTCCATTTCACTCTATTCCGGGCACACCTTTCACCCTCCTGCATGTTCAGGGCCCGATCGCTCAAAATCCCTTTCACTCCATCCTTCCACCTCCAATTTGGTCATACATATTATGAGTTTCCTTGGCATAGGTAAAAATCATTGACAATGGAACAGGGTTGCCATAACTTATGATAAATTTTGACTTTAGGGTGCATTTAATAAATGAAATGTTGAAAACAACTGTCAAAGTATTTCATTTTAGATATATAATATAATCACACAACACTAACCTGAAGGACCATTATCATTTATAACACAAAAGAGTATATTCAAAATGTAAATGGAGTGATAAGAGAGATGAAAGCATAACTAGGGAAAATGGGTGCAGAGATGGAGTATGGCGGTGAGATAGGGCGGCTAGTAGCAAGCCTGTTTGTAGATGATGCTGTGCTGTTTGGTGAGTGAAGAGGAGTTGTAGAAGGTCGTAAAAATATTTTATGATATGTGTAAGCATAGGCGATTGAAGGAATGCAAGTAAAAGTAAAGTAATGGTGTTTGAAAGGAAACCGAGTGAAAGTATAGATTCTGTAAAACCATATCGAGTGAAAGAAGAAAGTGTACTAAATTGTGCTGTGGATGCTGGGGTGGGGGGGAAGACTGGAAGAAGTGAGGGAATTTAAGTATCTCAGAACAGTCTTGGGTAAGTGTGTTGATTTGGAAGGAAAGATGAGGGAGAGAGCAGAACAAGGTAGAAGAGTCATTGGGTCCCTTAATAGAATAATGAAGGGTAGAGGTGTAAATATGGAAGTGAAGACTGGTTTAAAGGACAGCATAGTTCTCCAACCCTGACCTATGCAGCCGAAACATGGACATGGAATGAGGCACAGAGGTCGAGAATCCAGGCCGTGGAAATCTATTTGAGAAGAGGATGTGGTGTGACTAGATGTAGTGAGGAAAGAAATGAAAGGATGTATGAGAGATGTGCTATGGCAGAGAATGCAAAGGGAGTGAATTGTAGAGTGGGAGAATGGGTGAAACATAATACTTTAAGGGGGTTTAGGCATGTGGAAAGAATGCAAGACTGGGAGTTTAAAAGTGGAGTGTTTGACTGTACAATTAAAGGGGCTGGAGGAACAGTGGAGGAAGAAATAGTGGAAGAATGCATGGAATGGTGTATGCCATGGCTACCCTTTGATAGGAGTTCCCAGAGGGAACGAGCATCAAAGATATAGATAGGTAAACGTTCTACAGGTACACTCAAACCAAAACTAAAATCGCCTTGGAAAAATCTATTCAGAATTAAAGATCCCTTCATTTCTCCAAAAGAATAATGAATCAGCAATCATTCTGATCTATCTGTCTATATGTATCTCTGATGACCATTCCCTAAGGGAACTCCCGAATGGGGTAACCATGGCAAAAGTCTCCATAACTGTTTAATTTCAGTGTTTCTTAGCCTTTAGTGCCTCACCCTAAACAGCCAACTGGCAGAGGGCAACTCTAGCACACAGTTTTCAAAGGCTCCTACCTAATATTCCTACTGTCTACTTCTACCTAATGTTCCTGGCTAATGTCCCATCCAATTTCTTCTTCCTAATGTTCCCAACTAATGTTACTACCTGTTCCTTCTACCTAATGCTCTTGCTGAATGTCCCTACCTACTACTCCTATCTATTGCACCTACCATTTTGCCAAAATGCAGGGTGTGTACACAGTGCTCACCCCTGGAAAATCTAGAGCTACAAAAACTGAGTTGTGTGAGTCAAGTATTATTTGTGACAAGGAGATTTTATATACTTGTGAACAGAATGAAAGCAGTGTGTGTGTGGGTTAGGCAGAAAGAAAAGACAGCTACCTGGGTCAGAGGATTGCAACATGACAACCACTGAAGTGCTCGCTCACTGCACAGCTGTCACTAAGCCTCCAAATACCCAGGCGGGTAGTACTGGCAATATACCTCTCTGGTCGATAGCTGCTTACTAACTACTAGATACTGATGCTCCATGGAATCAAACTTGCCAAATTTGGCTTACAGGAAATCCCAACTAAGCTAATCTCTGATTATGAAATTCACCTCTGTGGAGTGAAATGTAGGTCAGGAAAACCTACTTTTCATGGTATGTTAAAGTGCTTTTCAGTATGCATCACTCAGTCTGTGTCTTTTGGTAGGTGGTGGTTGGTAGGCAACCACAGTGGGAGGATTACCAGTACTACCTGCCTGGGTATTGGGAGGGTTAGTGATGGCTGTGTAGTGAACCAGCACTTTAGTGGTTGTCAAGCTGCACTCATCTGACCCAGGTGGCTGTCTTTTCTTTCTGCCTCACCCACATGTGGAATACTGGCATTCTGTCCATAAACATACGATCTATCCTTGTCATACATAACACTTGACAACACTCAACTCTCACAGCTCATTTTCTGTAATTCTAGGTTTTCCTGTGGTGATCACTAACTGCTAGCCCTGCCTGATGGCAAAATGGTAGAAGCAATAGACAGAAGCAGTAGTTAGGAACATTTAGGCAGGACCATTAGGTAAAAAAGTTAGGTAGAAGTATTAAGTAGGAACATCAGGCAGGAGCATTAGATAGTTGTAGTCAGTAGGAACATTAGGTAGAAGCCTCCACAAACACTGCGCTAGAGTTGCCCTCTGTCTGCTGCCTGTTAATGGTGTGGCACTAAAGGCTAAGATGTGGTACTGGAGTTCACTACTAATGGAGACTCTATTATCATGGTCACCTCCTTGAGGAAGTTCCAGGTGGGAACAGGCATCAGAGATATAGATATAGACATAAATAGATAGATGAGAACTTATAAGACTGTACATCTGACTGTGACTGAGAACTGAACAGGGTAGCAGAGGAAATGGTGGAAGAGGTTAGGGCAGGAGTTGAGGCACAGGTGGCTGTAGAGGTGCTGGAAGTGGCAGATATGGTGGAGGAGGTGGTGGCTATGGATGTGGTGGTGGTGGTTGTGGCAGAGGAAGTGAAGGTACAAGCACCATCAGTTATGGAAAGGGTGGTAGAGATATATGAATTGAAGGTAGTTGCAGAGGTGCCAGCAAAAATATTGGAATAGGGTGGTAAAGATGGTGGATGAGGTGAAGTCACCCTTGGGTTGTGGTACTGGTGGTAGCACAAATTGTAAAGGCAGTGGTAATGTTGGTTAAAAAGAGGGTAGCAGAGGTGGTGGTAAAAGAGATGGCATTGGTGGTAGCAGAGTGGGTGATATTGTTTGGAAGGTGATGGCTTGGAAGGTGGGACTGATAGTGATAAAGATGACTGAGTAGGTAACAAAGATGGTGTTACTGGTGATGGAAGATGTGATTCTAGATATGGTGGTTGCATCAGGGTGGCAGCATTGTGGCTGGAGTGGTGGTACTGGCATTGGTAGTGGAAGGGTGATGGTTGCAGTAGTGGCAAGGATGTTCTTGACATTTTCTTCAACATTATCTAGGCAATTATAAATCTTTTCAAAATAATAAGCAGACCTGATTTGAAACTTTATGCCAACCATTAATTAACTTCAGGGTCACTTTCATGACTATCAGAGAACTGTGTACACATCCACCATTTTTATCTATTTTTATGGCATTTATGGTTTATCTTATCTTCTGTTTATACTACCTAATAGATATCCGTGGCATCAATTGGTCTGGTCTTACGATCATTCCCTTTGTGGTTTTTCCTCATTTGTTTCCTACTCTTCAAGTATTCTCTCACAGTTCACTAACAATTTGTCATATTTTTGTTGGGCTGTCTATTCATTTTTAATTATTTGTGCTGTATGGGAAGGGAGTTCTACATTTATGAGGCCTAGTTTCTTGACTTAGGCATAGCACAACCTTTAAAAGGTTTGAATATCAATGAGAAAGGATTGCATATCACCATTTTCATGTTTTTTTCTGACATTTTTGGGTTGTTCAGCTTTCTGCTTCTATTAACTTTTATGTATCCATGGCATCACTTGGTCTCCTCTTACACACATTTCCATCATATTTTTGAGCTTTCCATTCATTTCTTGCATTACAAATGTTCTGGGATGTATAGTTTATCTTATCTTCCATTTATAGTAACCAATATAAAGCATCGCTAAGTCTGTGCTTATTTTAATTTCCATTGCAATTTTTCTTTTTCCATTTTTGTTTCATATACTTTTTATGTTCCAGACTGTTCACTAATACTAACTGCCTGATTTTTGTTGGTTTGTCTTTCTGTTTCTGTGTAGGTACCTATTCTTAACATTTGTGCTATGTGGAGAGGAAATTACATACTCCAGGTGCCCCATCTCCTGAACTTTGGTGTAATACATCTTTTACAAATTTTGTATAGTTTCAGCGTTTGCAATTTCTTTGCCTGGCTTCTTACATTTATGCACTTGGCACTCATACACTTTTCTGCTATCTAACATCTTTTCTAATAAGTTTCTTGCATAGTTTCTTGTAGCCGCTGGTTCCTCTACATCTGCATCTCACAGGAAAAGAACTTCCTCCTCCTCACTGGCAAATGATGAATATGCAGAACTACATGCTCAAATGGACTCCGATGCTTCCACCTCCACCCAATGAGTATTAAAGAGTGGAAATAAGACCTCTGAAGGTAGATAATTTGAATTTATGAAGTGTTATTTCAGTCATATCTATGTCTAGCAGCAGTGTGGAGGGTGGCAAAGTGACAACACACTACACAAGTGAGGAAGTCTATCACTCCGTATGTTAGTTTGTTATGGAGAGAGAGTTTTACACATGTGCTACCCTGTCCCTTAACCTTATATGCGCACATGCTTGCACCATGTCTTTTATCCTATATGTGTAAACAAACACACACACACAACCACCCACAGTGAGACAATAAATATTGAGGTTGGGTGTAAGGCAAGTGCCATGACCAGGATTCAAACCCATGGTGACTCATGATCAGTAATGCTAACCACTACACCAATGAGACAGGAAAGCTGTATCTACAAAGTTAATTAATAATACTTTGCAAACTATCTCAAAGTTATTTTCTTTAAACATGTAAATACTTTCAACATTTTATATTATCACAAATGTGTTTACTTTTTCTCTTGAATGCAGGCAAATCATTCTTCATAAATATGCATCTTGTAATCTTGTATTCATACCTTTACTTCAATGGGAAAAATTAATTTCTATTTGCACTGTTAAACCTTGAGTCTTTTATTTTGCGACCTGTAAGTGTAGCTGTGAGAAACTGAAAACTGCTTATGAACTTCCCATAGATTGAAGAAGCTGAAGATGAGGATTCTGCCCAGTCCAGTGAGTTTTGATCTTTCATGTATCCCCAATGAATGTTATCTACTGCTTAAAATCTTCTCATGTGGATAAAAGAAAGAGAAGAATGATTATCTAGAATTGGAAATGAGTCCCCTCCATCTCTTATAGGTTTTAAAACAGCATTACAGTATGGAACATCTTTAGAAAAAATGAGAATTCCCATCTATGAGAAAAAACATAAATGTTGTAAAATCTTGATTGACTGGGTCATGGTAACAGGCATCTTTTGATCTTCAGATGCTGCCTATTTGAATATAGTGGATACAGTATCAAATGATTTTATCTTGAATTTTGGAGGAGAGATGCAATACATTAAAAGGACATCATTTGATAGATGTCCTTTTAATGTATTGCATGAGCTGCTTTAATCTACTAAAAAAAAATCTATTATCTCTACTCCCTTGGAGAAACACTAACTGAAGTAGATTTTTATAAAACCATATTCCTGGGTGCAATGTATTTACTTTATGCTCCACTACCTAAATCAACCTATATTCTACCAAAAATATTTAAAAGACCGGGACTTAATTCTTCCAACCTTTAATGAATGGAGAAATTAACTGTGAATGATTAACTTCTGTGATTTGCCTTTACCTGTGGCACTTTGTAACTAAGGCAATATGTTTTTACAATAAGACCATGTGTGCATGCATGAAATGCCAAAAAAGTCTTCTTGCCTTGTTTCTCTTCCTTTCAAGATAACTTTCATTAACATAAGCAGATGGATAACATGACTTCAAAGGAGACATGGTACTCTCAGAAGGCTCAGAAGAAGAATCCTCACTTGAATACCCAGATATAAATGAAGTCATGCATTTCTTACTGGGTAAACTAAAATACGGTCTGTTATTTGGTATCTTGCAGAAAATCTTTATGCTCTCTACAAATCTTCACTTTTTTTCCAAACTTGATAGCCATATCCCATGTCAGTGAAGTAGCATCAGGACAGACGAAGAAAGGAAGCATTCACTCACACCCATTCTCTAGCTGTCATGTGCAAATGCACTGAAACCACTACTCTCTATCCACACAAGGCCCCACTGTCCTTTCCACTGTTTACCCAGGCCACTCCAAATGCTTTGGTTCAATCAACTGACAGCAAGGCAACCCATGTATACCACATTGTTCCAATTTACTCTGTCCTATGCACATTTTTCACCTTCCTGCATGTTCAGACCCTAATCATTCAAAATCCTTTTCACTCCATATTTCCATCTCCAATTTGCTCTACCCCTTCTCCTCCTTCCCTCCACTTCAAACGCATATATCCTCTTTGTTAACTCCTCACTCCAAACCATTCCAGCACACCTTCAGATCTCTCAACCACACTCTTTTCATTACCACACCTCTCTCTTATCACTTATCTAATTACATAATCAAACCACCTCACACAATATGATGTTTTCAAACATTTGATTGCCAACACTTCCATCCACATCTGCACATTCTTATCTATAGCTCATGTCTCGCATCCATACAACATTGTTGAAACTACTATACTATACCTTCAAACATAACCATTTTTGCCCTCCCAGAGAATGACCTTTCTTGCCACATTCTCCATGGTTCCCAGGACCTTCACCCTATCTAAAACACTTCACTTCTTCCAATTTTTCTCCAGTGAAACTTACATCCAAATAACCTGATCCTTAACCCTGCTATACCCAATTTCCTCTTTTCACACTCAGTCACCAACTTCTGCAGTTTTTCACTATAACCTGTATCACCTGCAAACATCTGACTCATTTCCCACGCTCCTTCATCCCCTACAGAGTGCATACTCATAACTATCTCCAAGACGTGCATTTACCTCCCTCACCATTCCATCCACAAATAAATTAAACAGCCATGGAGACATCACACACCCCTACCAAAGACCAACCTTCACATGGAACTACTCTCTCTCCTCTCTTCCCACTCATAGACATGCCTTACACCATTGAGAAAAACGTCCCACTGCTTCTAAAAGCTTTCATTACACTCCATATACCCTTAAGACCTTCTACAAGGCATTTCTAACAGCCCTATCATATGCTTTCTCCGAATTCATAAATGCTACAATAGTCTTTCTGCTTCTCTAAGCATTTCTTACATTCTTTAAAACAAACACCTAATCCACACATCCTCTACTACTTCTCAAACCTCACTGTTCCTCCCCACTCTGATGCTCTGTACATGCATTCACTACTTCAATCAGTACCCTCTCATACAACTTACCAGGCACACTTAAAAAGCTTATACTTCTGTAGTTTGAACACTCAACTTTATTCCCTTACCTTTACACAATGATAAATGCATTTTGCCAATCCTCAAGTACCTCACCATGATCCATACATACAATAAAAATCCTAACTAACCAATCAACAACACAGTCATCTCCACTCCATCCATTCCATCCGCCTTGCCACATTTCATCTCACACAAACCTTTCATCACCTTTCTCTCTTCACCAAAGCACTCTCTATGACTCGCTCACTTCACATCCCATCCCAACCCAAACACCTTACATCTGCTACTCTATCACCAAGCACATTCAGCAGTCCTTCACAATACTAACTCCATCTCCTCCTAGCTTCAATACTACCTGTTACCGCTTCTCCATTTGCCCCAATCACTGATGTTCCCATTTGATCACTTTCTTTCCCAAACTATTTACCTCCTTCCAAAACATATAATTCTCCCTGAAATTTGCTGACATTTGCTCACCCCAACTCTTATTTGCAATCTTTTTCAACCCCTGCACCTTCTTCTTGACCTCCTGCCACTTTCTCTTACACAGTAAACCCTCAATTTAATGGACTAATGGTGGAAGGGTGTCCATTAATACCGAAAGTCCGTTAAATTGAATGTAACCTCTGGGCTATCTTTTGATACAATATACAGTAATACAACATAAAGTTCACATGCTTTCTTTTAACAACTCTATCACTTGATGCCATTTTGAACTGTGAGGATTGCAAAATCATTTAATAAATAAAGTCACAATTCTCTGTATACAACCTGACCGCACGACAGCTTGAGGTAGACCGAGACCAGAACAAAGCGAGTATACCCCACACTACTAAAAACAAGAGTGATATGAAATGCGCATGGAGCGGCGTTTAAGATTTCTGACTTTTTTCATTTTATAATCTATCATTAATTAATGTATTATTATTTGACCAGTCCCCTAAATACGAAATCTATTATATCGGGGTCTGTTAAATTGAGGGTTTACTGTATCTCCCAATCATTTGCACTCCTTCCCTGTAAGTAGTGCCCATATACCTTAAATATTTATATTCTTCATAATCTTTGATAAAGTTATTGCACAGCATTCACAAAAGCAACCAAACCACAAAACCAAAATAATAACATGGAACGCACCTCAATTGTGTTTATATCTGCATTGGTCCAGTAGATGTGGTTGTACAGCCAATCAACAGCTAAACCATCTACTGTTGTCACATCATCGGAAATCACCACCACCTTTTTACTGCCTTCATCAATAGGAGCTCTGGACAGAAAAGAAAATCACTGGTAAAATGATCTGTTTATGTTATATATGAATAGATGGACAACTGGGTTATACTGCCAATAAATAAATTACAGTGTTCTACAATTCCAATATGTAAAATGTCAAATAAAATTTAACTAGTTGCTTTACAAAACCAATTTTGCATTTAAAAAAATGTTTTTATACTTAAAACATATACGAGCTGCATACACATATGCCTGAATGACCTGGATAGCAAAATACCAGTGCAACAAAAAATTCTTGGTTGCAATCATGGGTCAATAAATAATGCTCATCCGTTAGTTACTGTACCAACCAAAACTAACCAATTAAGTGCTATAGAAACTCGTTTCACCAGCAATTATCTCCCAGCTCCCTATGGAAACCCCCATCTCATGCAAACAGGCACATTAAAACCATCAGATTTAATATGTAAAAGGACAGTTAAAAATGCATCAACACATAGATTGGTAACATAGAATGACAACCTTAATGGCTTTTAAAGAAGATAAGAACTAAGCAATTTTCTTACGAGCAACTGTAATTTTTTCTCATACAAGTTGTGAAGACATGCATGCATTATGTTGTCAGCATTTCATCAAGAGTATAGGCAGCCTTAAATTTTACTATGCCTCTGACATGAGTGAAATATAACATGCATTTTTCTTCAAAAACTGGTTTACTAATTCAAACCAAGATCAATTACACAGCTATATATCAGAATTTTCTGATAAGACTACACAAACCTACATACAAAAGTTCTTTAACCAAACAGACTGCACAAAACACATGCAGTTCTGAAACAGAAGTGATACAATAAAGGAAAACTTTTCATTACTTATAAGTTCAATGAGAAGCATATTTCTTATTCTGATGTAAAAGCTGGTGTTTTTAGGTGTGACAATTCTTTGCTGGACCCAGCTTACCATTTTGAACTTGGTGCCTTTAAAATTACACCTGTGAGGTTGCTATGGTAATCATATGTTACCAAGGGTCATGATAATTTACTTATATAACAGAAAACAGCATGGTAATCATATGCTCCCAAGGGTCATGATAATTTAATTGTATAACAGAAAATAGCTTGTCATAATTTGCTAGGGTCAACATTGCCCTAATCTGTCACCAGAGTCCCACATCAAGAGAATAGTTGAGGAGGAAAACTATTTGTAAGCAAATATTAGAATAGCATTCAAGTATATGGGGTAAGAAAAAATTTACCAAGCTGTTCATATCCTAAATAAAACTAAAACTATAAAATACTTCTCAAGTATAGTTACCACATCTAAAGCAGCAGAAAGAGCTAAGAGACAAGGTCCAGAAGAGGGCAACAAAGATGGTACTTGAGTTAGGAGAGCTTAGTTAGAGAGGGAGAGGCTAAGGGCTTTAAATAAGCCAACCTTGGAAGAAAGAAGAGTGATGGGTGACCTGACCAAAACCTTAAAGTTTTAAAAAACACTTATATCATAGAAAGGGAACAAATCTTTAAGAGTTGAAGGAATAGGGCAACCACAGGACATAGCATGACATTATCAAGCAATTTGTTAAAAAAGATATAAAGAAATTGTCCAAAAAAATATAAAGCACTTCAGTGGTATAAGAGTGATGAGAGAATGGAATAAAATAACAAAGGGAGAGGTTAATGCAAATGATATACAAAAACCTGAAAAGGTGTATGACTGTAGAGAATGTTTAAGAGATGGGCCCTCTGAACTTCCTCGCCACACAGCACAAATAGTTATTCATAATGACCTAATATTGAGGTTTGTCGCTTATGTTTTATGACTTATTAATATTCACATTTCACATATGTATTAATCATATTGCAAAACTTCACAGTTGTGCGCGTGATCTAGTATTTGCTGATAACCATGAGGAAAATGAAACATGTTAAGTTCCCAAGTGCACGTTAGTATAATGATCACATCATCAGGAGAGATAAAATGCATATACATAGTTGTTTGTTTCTGATGCAATCTCACATTGGCAGGTGAAGCAACCAAGTATATGAAAAAGAAAAACTTCATTTTGTAAGGGTAAAAACATTATTATACAACTAGTTAAAAAAAAAAAAAAAAAAAAAGTCATGCAGTTGCTGACAATAACTAAACAGCACAGCAGCTAGCAGGTTAAATGAAAAGGGTAGTCTAATTTCACAAAGACTGTTTCCCATTTATCATTATCATGAGATCATTCAGGTATATACCAGCAGCTTGTCATGTTCAGAAAGATATCAACATATTAACTAGTATGCGAGATCTTAGTCAAACATGCTCCAAATTCTAAAAAAGAAAAGGAAAAAATCATCTAACTGGAAATTACAGAACATTAATTTTCAAGTCTTATGTATGAGGACTGATAATTTATCCTAAATGTCAAGCTTTGCCTGAAATTATGTTTGTAACTCGATAAATATGAGTTAAATGATTTGTTTAGAAACATCTAGAGAACTAAAATGATGTGTGTTCAGAGGTGCACAAAACATACAGAAGAATGAGAGACACAGTACCTACTTACAAGTATCTACAATGAAAATTAGCCAGGATGGTAAAGTTAACTATGAAGTGCTTACCACACATCTTACTTTGACATATGAGGCTATTCTTCTCAGCTGCCAAAAGCATTACACAATTATCAGTTCTTGGCTTATCAGGGACTGATTTCAACCACATCAAATTTACTTTTAAATGTTTCTGTTGTT
This sequence comes from Panulirus argus, assembly GCA_038088735.1. Classification (NCBI taxonomy): domain Eukaryota; kingdom Metazoa; phylum Arthropoda; class Malacostraca; order Decapoda; family Palinuridae; genus Panulirus; species Panulirus argus. The sequence continues at coordinate 11,499 of JAYMFT010345685.1, forward strand.
GTTTCATGTATGTTTTTTAACTCTCCTGGCAGTACCCTGAGTACTTGTTCTTGCTTCCAGTATGGGCTGTCAAATAATTTTGTCTGATTTATTTTTGGTATGATCCATAGTATTCTTGAAGACTTAACAATTCTGTATCTTCCCTGTAGAGAAACTTTAAGGTCAAACCCATTCTTTTATACCTTCAATTTGTTTTCATGCATAGATTATCATTTATCTTCCTCTTCTTTCTAGGCTATATAGCTGTGGCTTTTTCAGTCTTTTGTGATAGATTGTATGTTCTATCCCCTCAATTTTCTGCTGAAGTGCTGATTTCTCTATAATGTTTATTTTTAAGTGTTTCAATGGTGACCATGCAACACAGCAGTATTTGACAATGCTATCTCTATACATTAAAACTGACAATGCTACCTCTTTGCATTAAACATTTTCATCAATTGGTTTCTATCTCAGAATCATACCACACATCACTTGATAGTGTTATTTTATCAATTTGCTCTCTGAAATCTACTTTCTTATTTATGATGACTCCTAAATCTTTTATATTTGCCCCACTATCTACATTTCCCTGTCAGGCCTTTACATGGCACTACAAATGAATCTTTCCTTGACCCATAACTTATTTGCTCAAATTAATCTTTATTATTTTACATGACGTTTGCTTCTGCCAATCTAAAACCTGTATTAAGTCTTTTTGCATCACCATCTGATCAGTTTCTGATCTGATCAATTTGCTTACTCTGGTGTCATCAACAAAGCTCCTTATGCTTTCCTTTACTTCAATGTCGATGTCTAAAATTATTACAAAGAGGAGTGAGGTTTACACCATTCCCTGTGATACTCCAGACAGGACATCCTCCTTATACATGGTTCTCTTTGCAAGTACCTTAAACAACATTCTGCCAAAATGGAGAGGTTAGTGTGTGGTGCTCAACAGGAAAAATTAGAGTTACAAAGAAGAGTTGTATGAGTCACATGTTGTCAAGTCTTATGTGTGATTTGGAAAGATTGTATATTTGTGAACTGAATGGCAGCAGCCCATATGTGGGTGAGGCAGAAAAAAAAGACAGCAACCTGTGCTAAAGGAGTGAAACTGGACAGCCACTGAAGTCTTAGCTCACTGCGTAGCTGTCAATAACCTTCTCGATAACTAGGCTGGTAGTACCAGTGGAAACTCCATGGTTGATGGTTGCCTACCACCTACAAAGAGAAAGAGAGAGAAAATATATGCTACTTACTTGTAAATACACTTGTCCTGCACATCTGTCCAGAAGATCATTCCAGTTTTAAATACAAAATCAAGGGCTGTCGCTGCTTGTGTCTCATTCACAATAGCCGTCACCTAGTCAGATAAAGAAGTGCTTTATATATTGTTATTCTATAAGTAGCAATCTCTACATATGTTTATAACCAAAAAAATTGTTATGTTATACACAGCATAAAAAAAGCTAAACCTATACACTACCTACTGTTATAAACAGGATGTTTTATGTGAAACTATCTCCACAAACCACACCTTTGTTAAATTCTCTAGGTTCTTCTGACAAGATATTCCTCATACATATGGATTCTCTTTCTGTTCTTCCTCAATATCTGTTACTATTCACCTTAAGTACTGAAAGGCCCACAAACCAAACCCTCTTCTGGCTTTAAGTCTGTGTTGGCCTCCACTGTTAGATCCTCATTTTTTGTGTAAAAGTAAACTGAGAATTCCTTTAATATGTCTTATCATTCTGATTCTGGTTGAGTGAAAGATGCCCAAACTTTCTTTTCATATACCAAATTGCCCCTTCTGGGTTAGCAAGGCAATACCAGAAACACTTGAACAACTTCATTTGCATGCAATCACTTTCTATCTTTCATGTATAAAGTGTTGAAACCAGTGGCTACCACTGATAAACATTACTTTATATGAGTGCTGAATTATCTAAAAGTTCATCAGGTGAAAGCTGATCCTCAGATTGTTTGAGGTACGCACTGCCTGTCAAACAGAATTCATCAGGTGAACTTCCATGGGTTTCCATAATCCCCCATCAGTAGGAACTAACCTAGAAAGGTGGGCAGTAACCCAAGAAATGGCTGCCACCCACTAGGAGAGTTCCTTAAGAACAAGTCAGGTCACAAGCTTAAGAGTGTACCTAATAATCCTATCTGCAATGAAACAATACACATTTAAAATATCAAAACTCATAATAAGGTTACATCTGACAAACTGTCTTTTAACACTAGAGTCATTCACAATATATTCCAGTGAACAATCTTTATGGTATATTCCTTTTTTCTTTTATTTTTTATACACATTCACTATTTCCTACGTGAGCAATGTAGCGTCCATATCAGATGACTGGGCCTTAGAAGGGAAAAAGATCCTCATTTGGCTCTCCTCTAATCCTTCTTTTGCAAAGAAATACAGGGTAGGAATATTTGTCCCCCCCCCCATCCCACCTCCCCTAATTACATAGTGTATATGTGGGCAGTATTCTTTCTCACATTCCAAGGGATAACGGCATCATTTTATGAACAGCAAATATAAGTAAAATGCTGAAACTTGATCTAGTAGTGTACACAGTTTTTGTAAATGCAATCAGTCAGTGTCTGCCATGTCACAGTCCTAACCTGTTCACTGTGACGGGTTAATATACTGAAGTAATATTTCATTTTATGCCTGTTTACTTCTTTCTACATCAATGAGGCAGCATAAGGAACAGAAAATAAAGCCTTTTCAGAAAAATTATAATTTCCTTTTATCCTTCTTTTGGAGTAACAATACAGGAAAGAGGAATTTCCAGCCCACCTCCACTCCTGGCCCTCTTAGTTTCCTTGTATGGCATTCAGATTCTTTTATATGGTGACTGAAATGGCAGTGTCAAAACATGCCCCAGTTATGGCCACCTTAGGCGAAAGGATAAGAGGGTAAGACAAAGAATGAATCAGAGCTCCTTAAATGTTTGAAGATTTTGCTCTTAAAGGTAGAAAGGTATAAAGGTAGGTAGAGGGGAAACTGAAAGGAGGAAAAGAGCTTCACAGCTCTGCTGTTCAAGAGGAAAAAAAAAAGTTTCATATTGGTGGATAGTATTCTTTCTCTCCTATTATGAATACTGTTATTGTGATTCTTACTATTATCATCATATATTTTTTTTATGCTTGCTGTCTCCTTTGTAGCAAGTTTGTACCAGGTACAGATGATGGAAGCCTAATTTGCTTAAATCCTTTCTCTAGCTGTCATGTATAATGCATCAAAACCTGAGCCCCCTATCCACTTCTAAGCTACACAAACATTTCACTGGAATTTCGGGTTCAGTCCACAGACAGCATCCTCCTCACCCTACATCCCACCAATTAGCTCTATCCCATTTATGCCTCACATATCTCCTTTATATTCAGGCCCCAACACCTCAAAGCATCTTTCACTCAATCCTTCAATCTCTAAATTAGTCTCACCCTTTTCCTTGTCCTCTCCACTTGTGACACAAATACCCTCTCAGCATCTCTTTACTCTTCAGCTCTTTCAACCATATTGTTCTCATTACTGCAACTATCTCTTACTTTATCATTCTTACTTAATCAACCCTCCTCACTCTACATTCTATTCTCAAGCATTTAATTTCCAAAACATCCACCTTTTTTCCATACTTTCTTATCTATGGCCCATGCATTGCATCCACACAAAACTGTCAGGTTACTATGTTATCAAATATACCATACTGTCAAATATACCCATCACTGCCCTTACAGACTCTTTCCACACACTCCTCAATGCACTCAGGACTTAAGCTGCCTTACCTTCCAAGGTTTCATGTCCACACCCAGTTATCTAACACACTACCTTCCTCCAAGTTTTTTCCATTCTGATTTACAATAAACCCGACCTGTCTTTCTCCACTGCTAAAATCTAAATCCTTACTTTTATTTACATTGACTCTCACCTTTCTCCTTTCACACATTTCCCCAAACTAAGGGACCAGCTTCTGCCTTGCTTTTGAGTTTCTAAGCCTTATTTAGTACCTCCTGGCTAGATGAAATTATCCCCTTATGTCTTGATTATAACCAACAATTCTCTTTCTTTCCTTTACCACATACATTGCATTTTTTTTTTTTTTTATGTTGAAGGCTCCAGTCATGGACAAAAATCCACATCAAGGCCAGGCCCTAACTGAAATATAGAGAGAATTGAGAAAGGAGGAAAAACAGATAGGGGAAGTATTTACAAATTTTTGAGAAAGTGAAAAACATGTTTCTTGAAATGAGCCAGGTCATAGTTACTGGGAAAGACATGAGAAGGTAGAGAGTTCCAAAGCTTCGACGTGAAGGGAAAGAAGCAGTTATCAAAACGGCACACGCCTGAGTTGCCGATGGCTACACAATAATCATGTGATGCAGTAGCTTGCCGAGTACTCCGTGGTCTAGCTAGTGGTGGGGGCGCACAAGCAGCCATCTCTCAGGAGCAAAAGCCAAAGTAATACCTATAGAAGATCGATTAAGTAATGAAAGTGTAAGAGAAATGTGTGGTAATAAAAAGAGTGTGGTTAAGAGAGCGGAAAAGGGTGTGCTGAATGGCTTGGACATATGGAGAGAATGAGTGAGGAAAGGTTGACAAAGAGGATATGTGTCAGAAGTGAAGGGAACAAGAAGTGTGAGAACAAATTAAAGATGGAAGGATGAAGTGAAAAAGATTTTAAGCAATCGGGGCCTAGGCATGCATAAGGGTGAAAGGCGGGCATGCGATAATGTGAAGTGGAACGATGTGGTATACTGGGGTCGACGTACTGTGAATGAACTGAAAACAGGGCATGTGAAGCATCCTTTTTCCTTTTTCTTTTTTCTACTTCTGAATTGCGATTTCCTTTCATTAAATTATCGCGGACTAATGTGTGTGTGTGTGTGTGTGTGTGTGTGTGTGTGTGTGTGCGTGTGTGCAGAAAATCGCAAACATGTGATTTCATAAGTAGAGAAACACCACCAAGAAAAGAAAACACGAAAATTCTGAGCGCTCTCGTGTATTACCACATCGTCGGAGGACTAGTGACAGAGAGAGAAAAAGATACAATTGAGGTTATGTATACAGAACGAGAAGAAGCGGAATGGGGTTAAGTGACCTTGTTATTAGAGAAAAGCGAGGGTGGCACGTGGGTCTGCGAGACCCGACCTTGACCTCATCTCCCGGATGACCTCACTCACATAAGACCAGACACAAGGTTGATTCAAATACAACACAAACTCAAGAACACTTGATAAAACTTTTTACAACTTTCTCTACAATAAATTGAGAAAGTTGTTAAAAGTTTTATCAAGTTCTTGAGTTTATGTTGTATTATGTAAGTCAACCCTGTGTCCGGTTCTACCTGAGCGAGGTCATCCGGGAGATGTCAGGTCAAGGTCAGGTAGAGGGTGGATCACAGAGACCCATGTGCCACCCTCGCACTCATTATATATATTTTCGGCCAACCTGAATTCATTTTACTTTCGAAAAAAGAAAATCATCTTTGACAAATGCATTTTCACTGTATCCTCGGCACCACTTGGCCCTGTGGAAGAGAATGAAGAAAAAGATGATGAAAAATGGAAGAAGAATAAGAAGAAAAAGAAAAGGTCAGGCCAATAGCCGTTTCATCTTTACTATTACTTTGACACCAATAGCCTTTACGGGTCAGGTCACAAGCCGTTTTCACTACACCCTTGTCTTCCCTACAACCTCGACGCCACTAGCCTCATCTTCGCCATTTCGGGTGCAAAATGTTGCCTGTTGGAAAATTTAGAAAATAAGATATAAAAATAGAAACATCGAGAAGGCAATAAGTCTCCCTCCCTCGGAGGCAGATATAATTAAGAAGAAATCACTGTTGTCTCGACGTGTGCAGGTGCGTGTCCAGGTAGGGGCACTGGCAGGAGGCCCCGACGCTGGTGAGACAGACTGCCCCACGTAACTACAGTTGCTTCTACATGTCCAGTGCATATTGTCGCACAGCGGGATATAAGGCACGGAGGCAGAGGGAGCATGCACACACGGGGGCAGGGTGCAGAAGGCAGGGTGGAAAAGGATGGGATGCCAGAGAGGGATGACGGGAGACGTACGCACCATTAAGGTAGATACAGATATACAGAGGCGGAAAAACTGGGACCTAATCATCTGGTACAGTGGGAAGAATTCACACAGGAGATGCTGGTAGGGACAGAAAGATGGCTATAAACGCTGGAACACACGGAGGACAAAGGTCTAAATAAAACACAAAGGGAAGGAGGGAGACGGTGACAGGAACCATGGGGGTACCTTAGAGATAGAATGATGGAATACGAAGACTGGAGCAGAGGAAGAGAACGTACTGAGGGTCGAGTGACACAAGAAAAACAAGGCTACGGAAGCACAGAGGGGCAGCAGCGAGAAGGGTTAGGAATGGGGAAGAATGAATGAGACATGAGGACCAGCAGGGGAACGGAGAGGACAGCAGGAGACAGGAACACGACCAGCCTGAGCAGCGTGGGGGAAGAGGGGGTAGTGTTATGACGGGCGGGTGGTGTAGCTCGTGCATCACCACCACAACACGACCCGCCAACAATGCCCCGCCACTCACCTGTCGCACCCAGTGGCGACTCACCTGACGTCTTCCCGACTCCCGCCCACCGCCACACATCCTTCACTACCACACCCACTATTCCACGCACCCCTCACTACCACACCCACCACCACACACTCCTCACTACCACACCCACGATACCACGCGTCCCTCACTACCACACCCACTACTACACACCTCACTACCACATCCACCACCACAACCACCACCACATATCCTTTACTACCACACCCACCATCACATAACCTTTACTACCGCACCCGCTACAACACATCCCTCAATACCACACCTATCACCACGCACTCCTCGCTACCACATCCACTATCACACACCCCTCACTATCGCACCCACCGCCACGTACCCTTCACTACCACACCCACCAACACTTACCCCTTACTACGGCGCCCACTTCCACGCGCCCCTCACTACCACAAACACCACCATGCACCCGCAACTACCACGCCCACCACACGCATCCCTTTCTATCACACTCACTACTGCAGCCACCGACAAACACTCCAGACTGCCACACCCAAAACCTCACACCCATCACTACCACACCCATCACCAAGCATCCCTCTCTACCAAATCCACCACCGCGCATCCCTGACTGCCACATCCATCACCACGCACTCCTCACTACCACACTAAAGGATGTGTCACACTGGCACTTTTTCCGTGCGCTTTTATCGTCGTCTCTCCAAAAACTGTCGTTTTTTTGAGCGCGTCCTGTCACACTGCCCAGAAGAACCACCGAGCCAGTCATGCGCTAGGACACGTAAACAACAACAAAGATGGCTCCGACGAATGTTCAAGCGGCTGGGATTCTGCAATTTATAGCGGCTGTAGCGAAGCGAAACAGAGCCATACGTTAAAAAGAAAGTATTTGGGTACGTTCGTGGTTACAGCGAAGAGAAACAGAGCCAGGCTACAAGGTGTACGATGTAAACAAACAAGAACAACTGATGCTCATCAAAATTTAAATAATAAATACAAAATAAGAACTTTGACAGTAACATAACAGTATCTAAAGTTTAGACTTTTAAGTGCAATCGTTTTATAATGTAAATAATTTCTTTTACATAAACTTAACAATTACTGAGTATAAATCTTGATTTGAAAAAAAGAAATGCGGAAATGTTTTCAAACGAAAACGATATTTTTCGTCTGACTAGAAATCTCTTTGTGCAAGAAAAAAAAAAAATGACAGAAATGAGAAAGTACACGGAAAAAAGTACTCCTCTGACACTGCCTTAACCTCCACGCATCCCACACTACCACATCTACCACGACGCGCCCTTTACTATCGCAACCACTAACTCTCACTACCACACCCACCACGACGCACCCTTCGGTTCCACATCCACCACCATGCACTCATTATTACCACACCCGCCACCACACATCCCTCACTGCCATACCCGCTAATACACACCCCTCACTTCCTCATCCACTACTACACACACCTCAGTACCACACCCACCACTACAATCCCCTCACTACCACACCCACCACCACACTACCACACCCTTCACTATCGCATCCAGTAACACACACACGTTACTATCACGCCCACCATCAGGCACTAGACGAACACATCAGTGACTGGCCAAATGCTTCAGTGATGTTTGTGATCGGTAAATAATACCTCCACATGAGACATCATTTAACCCTGTATTTGTTTTTCAGTCATATCCAAGTGCAGCGGTTGTCAAAATGGTTGGGAACTTTTCCCGGTCTACATAACTTTCTTATGAAATTTCCTTGGCAGTATATTTCCATTATAATACACGGTATTTTTTTTCTTATTTTCTTTTTCCTGCCGGCTCTTGAGCCACAGGGAGAGGTGGGTGGAAAGTTTTCTTCTGTTTTGCTATCTTGCCTCTACCACAGTCTCAGGCATATTCATCAGATAATCTCGTCATGGTCCATCAGGTCACCAGTTATCTGTCCTTCCCATGTATTTTCCTTACTACCTCACCTGTCAGCACGCACCTTTTACTACCACACACACTACCACGCACCCTTCACCCCCACACCCACAACTACACACTCCTCACTCCTAACTGCCATGCCCACTACCACGTACCCCGCACTACCACAACCAAAACCACGTGCCCCTTACTAATAAAACCACCACGACACACCCCTTACCACCACACCTACCACCACGCACCCTCCATTACCACATCCACAACCACGCACCCCTCAGTATTACAACCATTACTGGCAACCCCTTACCACACCCACCATCACGCATCTCTTAAGACCACACTCACACCACGCACCCTTCACTACCACATCTACTACCAGACACCCCTGTCTACCACATCCACTACCACGCACCTCTTACTACTACACTCACTCTCACACTACCACACCCAACACGTCAGTCAGCGCTAAGTACCACGTACCCTCTACTACCACATCCACTAATACCATTCATGCACCAAGGCTCATCTCACCCCACCTCACCTCACCAGCCCCAACCACAACTTACTTCTTCCCACACCACAACCTTCTCCCAACTCCTCCCCGCATCCTGCCTTCTCCAACTCCGTCAGCACTCACCACTCCCGCGACCTACCACTCCCTGTCTCTTTCCTCCTACAGCACAAAAAACACTCATCGCGCTTCAACATCTCCCAACTACTCCCCACCTGGATATCACTTAAACACTCCCTACATCCTACTTCTTCCCATCCCATCACCATTCCCTAACTGGCCACTAACTCACCACCCTGACGCTCTACCTTCCCACACCCGACCGCCAACTCGCCACCACCCTGGTAGCCCCACGTCCTGCCTCTAACACACCATTCCCCACCCGAGCACCACCTTATCCCCCCCCTGCGTCCTTCCCCATCATCACCTACGTCGAATCTTTCCCAACGCCACCACTTTCACCACTCATCATCCCACCACCAACTCATCTCCCCATATGTACAGCCTCACCCCCACCTTATCACCCAGTTCACGTAACCTTTCCTCACTTCACCTTATCACCCCGTTCGTGCAGCCTCTCCTCACCCCATCACCTCACTAACAACCCCGTCACCTAACCTCTCGGTGCCTCGTTTGAGTCAAGGTAAAAAAGAAAAGGTATGCGTCCCCCATCGTGGTGGCCGCGTGCACTCCCCGCATCACGGGCTGACGCACCCTCCCAGGTGAGCCCAGCAGGAGTCTGTTTACCCCACCTCAGGAGCTGCCCAGCCGAGGAATAAGAGCTGGAGGAATGACGAGGAAGGAGCTGATGAACACTCCTGGCAGCTGACAGTCTACCTACCTCACCTCATTCGGTTGTACCCGTTCTTCCCCGGTTTTAAGTCAACGCAGGATGATCATGTCTCTTGTGTTGTGTGGCCACATGAAAGTCTGGTGGCTATGGTCTGTGCCGGGGGAGAGAGAGAGGGTGGAGGGGGGCGGGTGCTCGAACGTAACTGCAGGTCATGAGGGAGACAAGAGCTCAGGTCAGCCGGCCGCCTCACCCTCCGGCAGTAGTGACAACCTATGGAACCCCCCCCACCACCACCACCACCACCACTACGACTCACAGCAGGAGCGTCAGGTCACAGGTCCGCCTTACCCTTTGGCAGCAGTGATATAGCCTGTGGGACCATCACTCGCCACACACAAGCATACCCACGTACACACCACAATGCAAATGGTCGCTATCTCTCATACAGATAAATACACAATTTCTGGTGTAAGATATTCAGTTGTGTAGACGTGACAAGATAAATACTATGTCTGTATATCAGTGAATGATAAATATATGGCCATTGTTAACATTTTTGAATAATCATGACAGATAATGACGGTATATAGGGTGGGGGGCTTGGGGGACGGGTCAGTTGTTTGCAGATGACACGGCTCTAGTGGCAGCTGCCGCCATCCGAGACCGAGAGGGTGTGTGAAAAGACGAAGTTAAGAGTTAATGTAAATAAAAATAAGGAGAGATTTGACTGGGGTGCGAGAAAAGTTGGTGTGAGTGTCTGAACGGCAAGACTCGGAAGGATGAGGCGCGCTATATCTATCTGTAAGTGGACATGGTGTCGGATAGAGCTATGGTAGCTAAAGTGAACCACAGGTTGTTTGAGGGGGATAAGGTCATGAGTGGTTTTGAGGGGTGTGTGGAAGGAGAGATAAGTATGTCTGATGGTTCAGTAGTCCTGACTGTATGGTATGAGTACAAGTCTCGGCCATGAATGCAAAAGAACGGAAAAGGGTGGAAACAAAATGCCTGAAGACCATACGTAGTGTATGGAGAGTTTATCTTGAAAGGAATGACATTGCAAGGGAGAGATTTGGAGGAAGTGGAGTACGATTGCGGGAGTTGAAGAGGGTTGCTCTGAAAGGGCTTGAAAACATAGAGGATGAGAAAAGAGATACGAAGAGGATGTACATGGCAGAAGCGGAGGGAACAAGGGGAATGGGGAGACCGATAAAGGGATAGACACACGGAGCGAAAATGGACTTGAGTTATCAAGGCCTGAACATGCAGGAGGGTGAGAGGCGTGAATGGGATAGAGAGAATTTGAGTGTTATGGTATACAGGGGGCGACGCGCTGTCAATGACGTGAAACAGAGCACATGAAGTGGTCAGGGAAAACCACTGAATGGGTTATGGGGCTGAACTGTGGATGGGGATCTGGGTTCGATGCATCATATAAGACAACTAGAAAACGGATGTAAGTAAGTGAGGCCGTTCATCGTCTGTTCCGGGCGCTATTCGCTACCGCGATGGCGAAAAATATGAAAAAGAACACAAAACTGAATAAAATAAAAGGGCAAATTACCGAAAAAAGTTCTTGGAGGGTCGAAACTCTTATATTAATGTTATCCGACTTATAAACTGTCCCAGGCTAACTTCCAAACTTGACCCCGTTGTCCTACGCCGCAATGTTGGTCCACTTTCCCTTTTCTATAGGTATTACTTTGGCTTTTGCTCCCGAGAGCTGGCTGCTTGTGTGCCCCCACC
>JAYMFT010345796.1:0-23049 GCA_038088735.1 Panulirus argus
GTAGGGAAAGAAGCAGTTATCAAAACGGCACACCCTTGAGTTGCCGATGGCCACACAATAATCATGTGACGCAGCATAATACTTATATAAATGCACACATACTAATATATAAGTATACAAGTACTAATGTTAAAAAAATAAACAAAAAATATTTGAATAAATCGTTCACAAATAAGTATATAAGTTTCTAAGCGATTATATAAATATTTAAATCAGTGCACAGTCATTAAATCACCTTCACAGAGAACTTAGCACCGAGTGCAAATACTAGCGACTTTCTACATTATTCCAATGGTTGTAATATCTTCAAGATTATGTATATTGGCCCACAAGTACGTCTCTGGCGTCACTTTCACCATGGGTATATATTTAGAATAATACGAAGGAAAGAAAATACTTTAAAAAAAAAGTCATATAATGTCATAATGCCATATATGACTCGCCGACTTACATAGACAAAAATGAATATATGAATGTAGGCACATGCACCAACATATATATATATATATATATATATATATTACCGAAAACAATAGCTAGTCAAAAAATTATTGAAAAATGATCACAACAACGACTTCACTCTTGGTAACCTTGTCTAGTGTGATGAGCAGAAATAGTGTGAATGTAGCTGTTGGTAACCCTGCCTAGTGTGAAGAATGAAGAAACAATGCGAATGTAGCCGTTGGTAACTCCTGACCCTTGCCTAGTATGAAGATGGTGGTATATATCAGGTAAGGTAATGTCCTAAACCAAGCTGTGAGGGGTAAAAGACCTCAGAATCCAAAATCAGGTATGCGTTGAGTGTGCTGACACCGTGGCCAGTCTCAGAATGTTGTGTAGCAGCACTAGTCGACACAGTAATAGGGTGTGGTCAGTATGAAAAAAAAAATATATATACACAAACAGAATTCTCGAATATTCCCGCTTTCCTTGAATCAACAAACAGGTTTGCCATGTGTCAAGTGCTCAGTCTCGCGTTTTAAGGTCCATCAGTGAAAAATATATCTACCCCCACCGGCGGGCTGATGCCCGGTTTGTATGTTCTATACATGTATGTGCCATATGTACTTTTGTAAGTATGTATTATTGTATTGAAGGCACAATAAAGTATTTCAAATAAATGTATTTACGAATTTTTACGCATTCCTTGAAACCTATCAATAACTAGTAGTCACATTTTTTGTCATTTATGCTAAACGTTTAACTTTCCGAAATACTACCAAAGTTGGCCCTTAAATATTATCATTCATTAATATCATTAATGTTAAATCATCAGTTGAAAACCATGAAATGGAAGTTACTAAAATTATAACTACACATTGCGGGCAGGTAACTAGCTACCAGGTGCAACAATTTGTTAACTACATCTGTGAACATCTTGTCTTCCGAAGGCGCGTTCTTCAACACCAGTTGTACACTCCATTCTAAACACTGCACATGCATAAAACCATTAATGATATCAATAGTCTGCACGATATATATGAAGCCTAAGTTTAATGAGCAAAGAATTGCAGGAAGATTTAAACGTTCTCTTCACACCGCTTCGGTTCGGGTGGGTCACTTAGTCCACAAGAGAATCTTTCCTCAATTCGTGCAGTGGACAGCATCTGGGGATCAAGTGGCTGTGAATGATAAACGTCAGGATATGTAACTTCTCTCTGAGGCGTCAGAAGGTCGTAACCCTCATTCGTTATCGTTCTCCACCCCTCTCTCTCTCCCAGGCAAGAGGGTGTGTTGCCCACTTATCATACCACTTAACTGTGCGAAAGACAGGAATTTCTCCTTCCTTTGTCCTCGCAGTCCTCTTTCATTTGGGCTTATCTTCATTCTTATAAATTCAATTTTTTGCGTATGGTAAGAAAGAGTACAGCTGTTGTACAGAGAAGGAAAAACGAGAAACAAGATAATTCTCGAGCGAGCGCGCGCGCGTATACGTGTGTGTGGAGAAGAAAATAAATAAAATCGTTAAGAAATTTCTTAAGTTGCAGAAAATAATAGTTGGAGTCTCTCGGAGTAAAACAACTGACCGCACGGATGATGCGAAACCCAATCATGTTTACTCTTCGAAAAAATACTTGCATAAAAGTTGCATATATTCATCTTGATTCCCCGAGAGATTCATCTGCCTTAGCAGATCTTAAAGGAATATTTTTGCCACGTAATATACCTCTGGTATTTACATTCTAAGTTATTAAGAAGGAGCAGAGAATGATTGCTTCTTTACAAACAAGCACTAAACTCGTGGACCCTTCAGTTTCTTAATAAATATTCTGTCCGACTCCTACAATCCGTTTTCCTTTAAAAGACAAGTCTATTATGATGTCTGAAGCTTCCTGATTTTTTCCATTCACGTCTGACCTTGATGAAGACACCATCTTTATATTCGAAAACACACACATATGCCACACCAAACACTAAAAACATTTGCTACGGTCAATAAAAGACATCTGTCATAGTCATATGCCTCCTGCATTTACAAGTAACACCAAAAACACATGCACGAACCCCTTACCACCAGATACAGACAGACTGGCAACCTTAACGTTTGCGTTACATCAAGAACTTCGCCACAAATCAACACAGCAGTAACCGAGACCACAATCGTTGGAGCTGACCTCAAGTTATCACCACCAACCCACAGATGGTGTTTCTAAAGACACGCTAACTCAAACTCCCCCATGAACATAACTTCAGCCGAAGAACTGACTTCGCCTTTAATTAGCGTAACTCGTTCCTCGGCGATGGGGTTCCCCACTTAAGGAGGTAATTTACGTCTCAGAGTTTAATTGTTTAACTCATGATGGTTCACAGTCCTGAGGAGACCTGCCCGCGCTCCACTTCAGTTGGTGTAGACTGTTCTTGACTCCTTGAGCGACAAGATGGTGCAGTCCTTCAGCACGACGGTGCGACCCTCTGAAGACGTCGGCGCGACGGTACGACCCTTGGGCATGATGGTGTAGGATACGGTCAAAAGCCAGGCTATCATACTTAAATGGTGCACAGTCGTAATCACAGAGTCATTACGCCGCCTCAAGGGCAGTACCAACGTGATCAGGGGTTTTTCCGTCTGAACTCTAGGGTCGTTTCGTCGTGCTCAAGGGTCGTACAGCTGTGCCTACGGGTCTTTTGCTTCATCTATCTCAAGGGCCCTTCTGTCATGGTTAAGGGACGTTCCACCTTGCTCAATGGTCGTACCATCGTGATCAAGGGTCGTTTCGTTCTCCTTGCTAGAGGTTCGTATCGCCGTGTGCAAGTGGGTGAACAAAAGCATATTTCCAAAACATTGCCTCAAAGAACACACACCACTTCAAAAGGGGAACAGAACTATAAGACCAAACTTCTCCCAAACAATCACGTATGCAAAGCAACATCTCGAATGACAACTAAAAATACAACTCAGCCAACAAAGAAAGTACTTTGGAAAAAAAAGCCACACAAGGATCGCCAGGAATAAAGCCAATGTTGTATTTATTCAAGAAAAACACAAGAATGTGGGTAAAACTGCTGTTCAGACTCCTGAACTAGCCATTAAACGCTGGTTTACGACCTGTCGGTTAAAAGAGTCTCCCCCACACCCCGAGTGAGTGACAAGGAAAAGCTGCTCTCGAGAATCGAATAAAATCTAACTTCACATTAAAACAGAAAGCCAGGTTTTAATTTCTTTGCTGTAAAACAATGAATGAATTTCAAAACGCTTCTCCCTGAATGGTTTATATTCAAATGTTTTAGCATAACCGACACCGACTGATGGTTGAGTATTGGCTGGTTTCGTAACGGTCAAATAAGGTATGGGAAAGTTTATTATGAACGAAATTATTGTTATGGATCATTCCCTCTTGTGCTGCAGTATTATGGTGGCGTGTGGTAAGAGTGCCGAAGAATGCATAGGGAGTGTACCTACCTACGCTCACTGTTAAGAAAATGTGAGCTTTGAAGAAGAACGAGTCGTGTGAGTTATGTGTTTTGCAGTGTTATGCATGAGATGTTTTGAGGAGCCAATGTCAGCTGTCCACGCCTTGGGTGAGGCAGTCAGAAAAGAGAATAGCCTGGGCCAAAAGAATGGCTACGACAGCCGATGTAGTCCAGACCCACTGCGCAGCCGTCACTAACCCTACCGATACCACGGCAGGTAGTACCGGTATAACCTCCCTGGCTGGTGGCTGCCAACCGCTTACTAACAAGAAAGAGAGAGAGAGAGAGAGAGAGAGAGAGAGAGATTTGAGGATACAAAGAATATAGGATACTGTTAAGACAAGGAGAACAAGGTTCAACTAATTACTTCTACAAAGCGTACTATATTCTTATGACCAAAGCGCAGTACTATATTCTTATGACCAAAGCGCAGAGTAGTACATCACTTTTATGTATATACTCCACTAAGAGGATCATACACAGGAAACGCCTGAATTATAACCAGGAAGAAAGTAACCTTTAACATCTTGCACTACATTTAGAAACACAGGAAAACACGCCTTGAAGTCTGACACTCGTTTTCTTCGAAGATTTTAATACTTTTTCTTTTTAGGGGGAACTTGTTTATTTGACCGCATTATACACATATAGGTCCTACTGTATAGTGCAAACAATCTCCTAAGGGCCCTACTGCTCTCATTCCCTGCGTTTAAGATCGTTTGGTTACTGGTCGTTAACGCTAACATATACTATCATCATCGTGCAACAAAATTAAAGAGGATAATTCCTGTATGTGTAATTACCTCTTCGGACAGTACGGGAAGGGAGTTCTATTACTCGTGGAGCCCCATCGGTAATGCGTGCGCGTGCTGTAAGTCGATACAGGCCGGAGGAGCTAAATTAATCTAATTTCCTACTGTCGCTCGATTACTCTGGCTCCTGGTTACACCAGTTTATGGTTAGTTGGCTGGTTGGTTGGTTCGTCGATACCTTTATAAACATTCTTCCTACACTAAGGGCGTGGCTTTGGGTGAACATTATATATGTATATATGGCCAGTAAAGTACTACACCAAACAAGTTTATGGGTCTAGAACGAGCCAATGGCGTGGTGGTGGCCAGGTGCGGACGACACTCTGCTCTACCAAGGCCAACCTGAAGTCCAACTTGAGGGACAGCCTTGTCCTTGAATCTATGTATAAAGCTTTTTTTCTTTTTTTACATCTCTGATGTAAAGATATGACAGTAAAAAAGAAAACTGCCAGTCCAGGAAAGATAAATATTTTACCCTCACTACCTGGAAAACGCCTTAAATACCAGGTTACGAGTATTGTATCCAGAAAGCACTTCCTCCGTGGCCGCGGCTTGAGAAGAGTGGGAGTCGAACGTGGTGGTGGCGGCAGTGTGTCCTGCGGTGGGCGTGGGCACCGAGGAACCACGAGAACACAGCAACACTCATTAATTAGGCGTGTGGCGCGCCGTGCCCCGCCCACACCACGCCTCCACGCCTGTCGGACTCCTGTGGTCTCTTCCTCCCCCTTCTCCCCCCCCCCACTCCATTTCCCAACTACCTGCCTGCCCAGTCTCATGCTGGTTCCATCGTGGTGTCGTGGTCAGCAATGTTGACAACGTATCGTAAGATGCGTGTGTGATGACTATTTGTGATTATTCTTTGTGTACTACGGGGAGAGTTTATTTTCGTTCTGCCCCGTCTTTTTATTTTGTATGCGTACTATGTCCTTACTCCTGTGTATGCAGAGTCCGGTAACACCCATAGGATATATATATATATATATATAACAATATATATATATATATATGCGTGTGTGTAACTGTAAAACTGCTAGCACCCTACCCTTAACACTATGGCTTGCAACACTGTCTCCACCCTTACAACACTGACCCTCGCAACACTTCCCCCCCCCCACCTACACACACACACACACACACACACACACACACAACACACACACACGGGCGGAGTCTGGTACAACACCCTCACTGTTCTCAAGTATTGCCATCGAGACATAGTGTTTCCGGCCCCAGTAGTCCACCAGCTTAATTTCTCACATCTTATCGAACTCGCAACTCAGGAATGTCCGTTCGATTCTCAGTGCTTCGAAATTATGTCCGTTCGAACATATGCTTCGTAACTAGGACCTTTTCAATACACTTACCTACCCCTAGCCATGAAGCCTTCCTTCACACATGCTATCAGTGAACTGTTTCGTCTATGTATATTTCAAACAAATACAGATATTGTTACCTGACAAACAATTAATCTCCTGAAGGTACTACAGGGTCGTACTGACATATGATAGCTCAGGGGTCGTACCGTTGTGCTCAAAGGTCGTACTGTCGCGTTCAGCGTATCGGTATAAATTCATTCATAGTAACTCAAGGCCTTATTTCTACCATTTCTATATCCCGCGTCTGCCTACGTCACCCAGAACATAAACCGATCTCTATCGGCATGACTCGAGCCTCGTCACCTCAGTTCTGACGCACTAAGACACTCAAAACACTTCGCAAATAACACAATCTGCAATCTCTTTTAATACTCCCATTCACACTTACAGGAGATGGATCGAATGCCTTTACAACCTTTGAGCTCACTCACGCACTAATCTTCGACTTGCGTAACTCAACAAATGAGACAAGTTCGTCTGTGTTACAGCAACAATGACAAAGAATAATGTGGAGCCTTGTTACACGTCAGAGAGACAGATGTTCTCTAGTAGGAACGTACGTCATTACACTGTAAGCTATGTCTTTCTTCCTTTAAGAAAACTGCAGCTACAGTGCTTGTCTATCTTCATGTACGACTATGCTAAATATAATACCTCATATCTTCATATAAAGGCTGCTACAGTAACCAGACTAGGCTATCTTCATGTACAGCTGTGACAATCGCATTATTAACATGTAATATACGGATATACCAATTATAATACTTCATTATACAATACACAATAGTTGTATATCTTCATACGCGATTGAAATTGTATTACTTCATCTCTCCATATCAAAACAAAACAAATATTCCCGTCATAAAACTTTAGTACACAATATACATTAATCGTAATCTTCATTAGCAATTAACAACTATAATACTTCATGCCATTTACGACCACAGCAATTACTTGAATATCTTTATATACAGTTTGGCAAGCAAAATCATGTATGTTTTAACATATGGTAATTACAAATGTTATCTCTTCATATAAAACTTTCATGAGTATCAGGTTACAGAAAACTGGCAAGAATGATACTTTTTCGACGCTTCCCTCTCGACACCAGAACTATAAGACTCGACACAAAACACAAAGATAATATGTATCTTAATCCAGGCTAAGATATCAAGGCCATAATGCCTCTATGATAGTAAAATATCCATTAATCTCCTTAACTATAAAGTTGAAAATCGGCATGTTTTATAAGGAAGATATATTCATAAATTCAAGGAAATTATCTGGTAATGTTGCTCATATTTCCAGCAATATTGCAACAAGTAAGTGTGACGGTGGCTGCCCGTAACTCTAGCAAAGCCGGGCAGGACTGTTACGGGCTAGTGTGACGGTGATCACCCGTAATTCCAGCTAGCCCGAGTAGGACTGTTACGGTTGGCAGCTTTCCCTCACGAAACTTGGGACCATGTTTTCCCGTCGCACTCTTTCAATTCACTCTACTCTCCCGCACGAAAGCAGGGTAGACTGTGAGGGGTCCTCTTCTGTATCAAGGGAAGTAAGATACAGTGGGATCTGTCTTTCCCTCCGTATGGGACAGCTCGGGAACAGTGAGGATGGGAAGAGGAGATTAGTTTCAATTTCTGTCTCCAGGAATGGACGGAAATAATGTACGAGGAATTCTCTAAATATCTTTAAGGCAGTTCGATACAGGAAGCATGTTAGGTAAGTTGGGGAAGTCCTCTGAGAACTGGGGCAGGTGAGGAGAGGGTCTTTTTTTCCTTTCACGTCCTTCACCTGTAACCAGGATGATTATAATTAGGGCACGAAAACGTCCATCCGAAGCCTAGCAGCCTGTCATCATTACCATAACAAATGCGCCTCCCACATCACCTAATACGGCAGAACAAGTTTAGCTTCGCGTCTAAAATACAGTCGAGTCTGGTGGTTTACTGGTACATCCGGGGAAAGCCGCCAGACTTCAAGGACAACTACTTTAGAGTAACTGTAAAAATAAGTCATTAACACAGTGACCTGGGCACAGGGCTGGCCCCACAATAGCAATAGAGCACAGTGGTTTCCATTACGAGAGACAAAAGCACAATCCTAAAGATAGTAAATTCTTGAACTGGCAAGTATCCAACCACAGTATTGCAGTAAAATTTTGAAAACTGCGTTGAAATAAACCTGGTGCGTCCTATCACACGCTGAGGGCCACACGCGCGTCGCTGAGGAGGCTGAACGTTGACATTAACGATTTTGGTCGAGCTTTTTATTTTTATGTCGATTTAATTCCCCAAAATGAGTAAAACTAACGGTAATAAACTTATACAAAAAGAGCAGCCCACCGCTATCAATAAGTGGCATCTGAAAATGGAAAGAGGTTCAACTCCTTTTGTATGAAAAAGTTGAATTGTTGACAGGATAACAACGCAAAAAATTTTGAGAAAAATTAAAGGCAACATATCTTAGCCCCACAGTTGTGGATTTTGCCAGAGTATCACATCAGAGACAGTCTCCCTGGATACGGCGAGAGATATGGTCTTAACGAGAAAGCCATTCCGGGAGCCACATATTTGGCCCATCGAAGCACTTCAGTATTAGCATAAGGTTAAGTACGCGTACTCACATCTACACCTATAATTTTACTTGTAATAATTCATCTGTAAAATAACTTCCATGTGAAAAATAATTCGTAAGTTAAGGACGAAATCAGTGACGCGAAACCACCATGCTGGCAACATGCAATAAAACCGCCGACACGAGCCCAGGCAAATGCATCGAACCTTGTTTGCACCACAAGAAACAGCTTTAACACAAATTTTATGATAATGACCTTCCTACGGTCGAGGAACTACTGTTTTATATCATTATCATCCTGAAAGACCTCATTAAATAAGAACTGAGAGAGGGAACCGGTGTGAGATACGCGCCCGTAGCGGGGTTAACAGAAGCGGCCGGCGACGCCAGATAAGCCTAACCCTGCCATCATGTGCTACACCATAAACTGTTGCCAGGATGGCGGGCAGTTTACAGTGGCGCTTTGGTTCATCTGGATGTTGCTCTTGACGTGGAGTGCAAGGTTTGTGGCCCGAAAAGTGGTGGACACAGTGAAAAAGTAGAACTTATTAAGGACGGGTCCAAACATATCCTGGAAGAGACGGAAAACAACTCTATCCACTCTTTGCATGTAGCAGATACATATACAGTTACGAAGGACCATAAGTTCACGTAATATGCCAACTTTATCACGATGTATGTCACTGATATCTCAGCCCTGGGGTCTGACAAAGACTCTTTGTGACCTCTGTATAATCTTTTAGCGCTACCGCTCACACGATGAGCAGACTGGGCAGCTCATTAATCTAGCGTAATTATACACTGGTGTCACTGATGGTGATAGCGATAACAGTGCCAGAGATAGCAGTTAGTAACTCGTAACTACACACCATTTACAATTATTACTAAGTTATATATGACACGCTGCGTCGTGGGCAAGAATATTGGAATCATATCGGCTTACTCACGACCGGTCACAGTTTTCACAAAATACATCACTCCCTTGCCTGCCGAAGTTAGACTATAACTACACAAACCCCTCTAAGCCTTTCGATTAGAAAAGTGAGAAAATCTAACACTGACTATGAATAGGTTGAAGCAGGTTATCATATTTTTCTATATAATTGTAATACCATAGATTCGTCCGTGATCTTTTAATGGCCTAGCGTCTTACTCAATGCTTCAACTTCGACCACATCTGGAGCAGACGGGATACCGGCGTCAGAGGAATGACCAGACGGCTAATCCTAGTGGTTCCCACGTCCTCGTGGAATTATCATACACTGAACCAGTCCTCACAAACGTTTCACAAGTGAACTAATGAACCACACTCAGCTGGAGGAGCTATACATACCAAATTTACAATAATATGTCTTAAACTATTTTTCTAATGAAATACATAAATCAATGTGATAATATAACTGTGGTAAAAAAATGTACGAAATGCACGCACAGCCAGCAGCAAAAACGAATTCACAAAAGCGTTCGGAAGATTTTTTTTTTTTTCTACGCATGCAAGAGTATCCCAGCGAATCAACTTTGCCTGCTATCAACCACAAACTTTTTTTTTTCACATCGCCATGAATCAGCCTCATCCTTCACCAGACTTGCTATCCCTCCCAAGGAGCTACACCGTGTGGGTGGGTCGTGAGTGATCGCAGACGAGAATAATAAACGAGAATATTTCTGGTGTGATGGATAATGGCAATGCTATTTCCAGGATGATAAGATGGGTATGTGAGTGAGGTAAGCGGTCTCTTGCAGCCGTAAAAGAAGGGGCAGCTGTTGGATATATTTCCGTAAACACTTGAGCAAGATGGGACGAACCATAAGCAGGACGGAAAGATACTTGGGCAAGACGCTAAGAACCTTGAGCATGACGGTACAAACCTTGAGCACGACGGTACAAACCTTGAGCACGACGGTACGAACCTTGAGCACGACGGTACAAACCTTGAGCACGACGGTACGAACCTTAAGCACGACGGTATGAACCTTAAGCACAACAGTATGAACCTTGAGCACGACGGTATGAACCTTGAGCACGACGGTACGAACCTTGAGCACGACGGGTCGACCCTTGAGCACGACGGTATGACCTTTGAGTATGATGGCTTGGCCTACGACCTGACCTCTTTGTGGATAGAATCAGAGGCAGGGCCGCCATATGGGCCTACGGGTTGCACCGCCGTGTTCACGGTTCGCACCGTTGTGCTCGAGAGTCCTATCGCCGTGCTCAAAGGGTTAACCACCCTTCACAGCTCATGGAATAAGTGACACTTTTCAGGTTCGCAAGTCAAAGACGACAGAATGAACTTGCACTGCAACAATGTGCCCAATTAGTTAAAATGTTGACAAATATATATATATATATATATATATATCACAGATGTTTTAGAGCTTTACGTTATAATCCGAATAGTTTTGAGGCCGATAGGGAGTTTCCTTCTATCCAGTAATATGAATATAGAGAAAATTGCGTATATAAAGAAGTAAATCGTCTAATTTAACACTGGCCAATGCATTAGGTGGGAGAGGAAGGGGGGTGCGACGCGAAGAGGAAAGAAAACGAATCAGTTCTCCGAGTGTGACTGAGTCATCATCACATAGCCGCCCCAGGAAGAAAGCATTGCTCTATTCACCTTCCTCCGCTCCCGCTGTCATTTTGCAGGTAGAGAAACGCCAGTTGATAATGGCTGACACGAAGGTATACGGGATGTTGATGCTATACAAATGTTGTCACGTCCCTCGTCACCAATTACGAGGCATTGTTGGGTCGAGGTGACGGCCGGCCGGCTCCACCGTGTTCAATGCACTTTTTGTGTAGCCGAATTGAGGCTTTTTTTTTTTTTGACTGTTTCTGCTTTGTTAGAACTGAAGCTCTGAGCAATTTAACGAGAGATGAATGAGATACTAATCAAAGTAACGAGTCAAGTAGGATTCAAAGCCACATGCAATACGAGATACAACGGAGCAGAAGTCACAAAAACAAGACACTGAAACGAATCAAACGCAAGAAGAATCTGATCTCAAGCCACAAGCAACACAGAGAAACATCAGAGACACACAACGAAACGAACCTGATTCGAGGCCACTGCCGAAACGAGACGAATCAGAACGCGAAGAACCGGATTCAAAGCCTTAAGTATACTACACAATGAAATTAAACGCATTCGAAGCAACAACTAAAACAACGAAACTAATCTGACTAAATGTGACGAATCGGATCCGATGCCACAAGAAGAAAAGGAGAAGAGTCAAAAGCTGCCCCTACGAGTTAGAACGTCTAGATTCATGGAATCTAACCTCGTCAGTCGAAATACAGATGACGATGGGGAGAACTTTTGGTGTCTTGCCGTAATATAAACTTAAGTGGTTCCTCGTCCTCATACAGGCCTCTCGCAGCATCCATGAGTCGCCTGTAATACTTGCCAGTGAGTTCAGATCATCTCGGGGAAAATCGAGTGTAAGATGTCTTGATAACAGTAATTACCACCCAAGGAAGAAGAAGAAGAAGAAGAAGACGTGGTGGTGGTGGTGGTTGTGGTGGTGGTACGATGTCTTGCACACTCAAAGGAAAGGAACGTAAGGTCGACCTCTGAATCAATGAATGAAGTGCATCTTTGTCTCGTCAGCCTCGTCGTCAGAGTGACGCTCTCCGAGGCTCCTCCCTCTTGTTTTGCCCACGTTAATAGGTCATGGGAAGCGACTTGCACTCTCTGAAACACTCCCTTTGTCTTCAAACGCACTTCTTACACGACTTTTACAACACTCTCCTGAGTGAATAACAGCAGGCGGGCGTGGTATTTGCTTCGCCGAGGAGGAGTCAGAACTCGAAGTTACATGTACGTATATACCTAAGCCGTCATTAGGTGATGTTACAAATATCAGTACCCAATAGTGTGATGTCTAGTGGGTTTCGACCCTTCTCTGGTGGGTAAGAGTCATTCGGGATTTTGAGCACGAAACTAAGACATCCATTTTAGGGACCTTGCTATCGTGGGATCTGGTGCTAAAGGCA
This sequence comes from Panulirus argus, assembly GCA_038088735.1. Lineage (NCBI taxonomy): Eukaryota > Metazoa > Arthropoda > Malacostraca > Decapoda > Palinuridae > Panulirus > Panulirus argus. The sequence goes on from JAYMFT010345796.1 coordinate 12,678, forward strand.
GATATCTCTTCCACTGACAATTCAAACCTATACTGTGATTCTCTCTCTCTCTCTCTCTCTACGGCCATTAGGATCTCTTGCTAAAATCATCTTACCTTACTAGGATCTTGCCTTCCACAAACAAGATCTTTGCCCATCGAGATTTCTCCCGCCAAAAGCGTCTCCCCCACAATGCAAAACCTAACCTAACCTCATCCACCTCCTTGCTACACCTCCTAATAGCTGACGAAGTATAACACCACACACACAAGGAACCATCCAACATCACCACTACGAGGGTTGCCGCCGCCGCGCCTCACGCACGAAATAATACGCTGGCAAACCTTCCATTGACAGAACTGTGATGTGTATAATGTATGAGAAGCGGGTGATGGGAGATGCGTGCCTTCAACCCTCGGCAAGTCATGGCCGCCACCCGACCTTCCTCTCAGTGTGTCAAGGTAGACTGTTATTAACATTATTCACGGTGAAATAAGTACGGCAAACTGATACAAAGGTAATAAATAAATGGATAATATATATTCTAGAAATAGTAAACCAATCATCTCCTGAACTAATTCTTTTTATCATTTTCGTCTTCATCAGTAATGTTAATTTCATTAAAATAATGAGTTTACAACGGAAAAAAATATAGGGTGAGGGGAATCTGCTAAAATCCTTAAAAGTCAACATAAACTGTCTATTCTACTGAAATATAAATAATAAAGCTTTCTCCACCAGCTGGTATAACCTACAGCATTTCGAGTGTGTGTGTGTGTGTTTGTGTGTATCCGGAGATTACAGCTTGATGTGTAGACCTTGTCTGAGGACAAGACGTTAAGACTGACATTGGAACATTTACAACAGTTTCAAATTTCATATTCGGTAGAACTGGCTGAGATTCTCACTTCTTTCATACACGCCATATATTTTTATCATATATAAAGAAATACATTTTGCAAATCAATTAAATACTAAATCTGAATTATTTCAAATCTGTATATTTTGGATCGTATCCATGCTTACATGTGTGTGGGATAATTGTACATCTTTATGTAAATTTGGAATTTATTTTTGAAACGTTGCGGACAGATTATTTGGTCCACAAAATTGATATAAAATTAATCTAGCTGTAATTTTTACGGAATCCAGTTGTGTCCAGTAAAAACTGAATATTCATTACCTAAATTGGCTAACATGTTCAGTTAAAATTGTGTATGAAACGGATGTTATACCGGATGCTGAATATTTGCATTGGCGTGACCTGTTCCTACTGCAAGGCTCGTCCTGACGCTGCTTACACCAACCTAGGAAGGTTAAGCGAGACCCACTTGATGGTGGAAGGCGAACATTAACAGAGCACGTCTGTTTATGACTCTTTACGCCGGACTCCTGACCTTGCCAAGACCATTAGCTACCTCGCACTGCGCCTAATATGGATGTAAACACATAACTAATATTAACTATCGAAGATCCGGTTCCTGTATTCTCCAATATGACAAAATTTTGCTTCGTTAAACATAAAAGTACGCCTCTGGATTGACCTAGTCATGTTTTCTCAATTCATAAACGAACAGTTGGTGTTCAGCCTCTCTACTGTCATGCTTTACTATCGAACATACATCTGCCTCTACCTTTGAACCCAAAACTCCTGAGGAGTTCTTTATCATCGTTATAGGCGGGATTAGTTACACCACACAAGCAGAAAGCATTTATCGACATCATTACTCAGTCTGGCGACAAATTCGTGAATGGTACTTAGTATTGTATGTGAAGATAACATGTGGACAGTCAGTCTTTAGCAGTGTAAATTAATTATAATTACAGATTTCTTGGACTGAAATCGACAGCAAAGTTATATGGAATATTTCTGAATAAAAAATTACTAAGGTGAACTGATGATACGTGGAGACGTTAATACCTACGTCACTGTTAAAGATTTTTTATAAGTTTACCAACCATTACTACGATTTTAAAAAGTCAATGATCTAGAGAGCATCAAATGTAAGATCTACTTAGGTCCCTGTGAGTCAAATTCCGGATGTAAAGACAAGTAAGGTTATGTGGGCGCACAGGCGACCGTTATAATACTGAAAGCTCCATTACCTTCGTTCAAAATTCAAATCATTTACGAACGTTGCAGTCATGAGTTCCTGGTGTTTCGTAAGACAATCACGAATTACGTCAGATAAAGGATTGCCACACAGGGAGGTCAAGACGAACTCCTGTAACCTCCAAACTCCTCCCTCAAGGGTTCAAAAGAACAAAGAAAACGAGATTTTTCCTCAGCATGTTCAAAATGGAATTTCGCATAAAGGACAAGAGATCTTCCTGTTTTCCTTGCTGAACATGGCCACTAGTGTCCACTTCTAGGTTAGCCCTGATGGGGGAAAATGTCTAGTTTTTTAAATGACAGTCCTGCCCCTTAAAGGAAAAAACAACTGCTGGACTCAGGGGGGAAATCATTAGAATAAGGAGTTTCACAGTCTAAATGTGGAGAGAATACACAACAGAATTTCCTCTAGTAAAACAACAAACTAAACTAGAAACAGTTCGCAATAGCGTCGTTGTGTGTTGTTGACATTTGCTGCCTCTCTATTATTAGAGTATCTTGGGCTGAGGGCCTCCGCTGTACTGCTTTCTATGTTTACACTTACGTCAAGTCTATGACTGCAGAGTTTCCCTTGTATGCCTATGAACTGTAACAATGTTCCTTGTAGAACCTTCCAATAATAATAATAACAGTAATATCTGGCTTACATGAGTATCTAAATAATTATTGATTCTTCCGACTTTATTCTTACACATTTGTTGGAGATTAAGCTGGATAACTGCATCTATTCCTTACACGATAGCTTTATTTTCGTCCTCTCGCTTCAGAAGACAATAAAAGGTTGAACTGCTCTCACATGGTCGTGGTAGCGGGATGATGTTCCCAATACAAGCGGCAGTGCTTGTTGTCATGCTTGAGACGACAAGGGATCTTTGCCCAGTTCAAGTACTTGTGGAGGCCGGGTTCGTCTAGTTTAGCACCAGTGCTTGTGTTGGAGGGATTCATCTTGCTCAGCATTAATGTTTGGGGTATTGGTTTCTTCTTGCTTAGCACAGGTGCTGGTATTGGCACTGTTAAATTTTAGCACCAGTGCTTGTGGTATCGGGGTTACTTTTTTTTTCTTACACCACTGCTTGTAGTGGTGAGGTTCATGCTCAATACCAGTACTTTGTGGATGTTGGGGCTCCTGCTCAGCACCTGTGCTTGTGGTGGCTGGGATTCCTGCTCAGAAGCAGTTCCTATACCTTCAATGGATATGCTCAGCTGATCTTGTTTTTTATTTTTTTTCTCTTAAGAATTCCTTTTCCGTTTTCTTTCTGATCTATAATCCCAGTAACGAATACTTCAACCACTCATAACTGTACATCAACCTATAATTCAAGACCGTCTTATTTCCAACCATTACAGTTATATATCATTTCTAAATTCCAAGAGGGTAATTGAACTTCCTTAAGGGCAAGCAAGAGTTTCCATGAAAAATCGTTGATGAAATTTATTGTCACGTCTCTCTTGACACTCTCTCGTTGCCTGAGACATACCGACTCCAAAATTTCTGGTTGAATTTTTGGAGCCTCACGTACTTCTGCTCATATATCTCTCTGTCATGTTACGAAGGTTTATGCTTTATCTTTTCGTATATTTCAAGAAGGCTACGAGCACCCAGTAGAACCATGAATATAATGTATGACTCTTTATTCATGCTTTATTAATTATTTGACATTGGTGCATCTGGGATAAACGGCATGATTAAATCCAATTTTACTTCTTTACTATCTCTCCACTGCATTCCGAGAAACATCCAATAAACCCACCCGAGATGACACCACTCGTAAAACTCGCTCTTCCAATCAACATTCTCACGTACCTTGAAAATGAAAAATTCCAATTCTTCCCGTCCGTCCAGTTAACAATCCAAGGTGATAATTAGTGCCCTATCTCCAGCCTCCCGAACCTAAACTACAACAGATAATAAACACGGGGACTGAAAAAAATAACTATGTTTCGAAGTGAATTAGTATGCAATTAACTAAAGCTTCCTTTGAGCAAAATAGTGCTGAAGGTCACCCACGCTGGCTTTGCGATGCAACCGCCGCGTTAACTGAATTGACAACAAAGGAGAACTCCCAATCTAGATAACATGACTCGGTGTCTTACATGAGCAGTTACATTTTAAGAGAATTAAAAAAAGTTAGCAGACAGGAATCCGTCAGACCGAACTGCCCGTGTATATCCATTTTCTACGCTTGATTATTACGGTATCGTATTCTTAACCATGAGTATTTGCTTACTTCGCTATACGGCCGGTATTTTGGAACGATTATTACTTTATTCCTATCACGAATCTGCAACAAGTATAGCATTTTGTCCATTATTTCATGGGGTTTCCATTTCCACTTTTCTTGCTTACAATATTTCCTTTTAACAAACCTGAACTAACAATGGAATGTGTATAACAGATACAATATATATATATATATATATATATATATATATACCAATGACCACTGAACAGTATGCATTATATTGTGATATTTCACCGATCGTTTCATCTTTGATCATCATTATAAAACCGTACAAATTGTTTGGTTGGGCAGTTAGGCTTCAAGCCTATGAACTAGCAGGGTCGTTAAGAAAATCAAGTTCTAACTACAAATCGAAAAAATAAAAGAACACCAGATGTTGAAAACAACTACAGCCTTAAACACTAGCTCTCACTACATATATGGTCCTTGAATAATCAACAAGTCACTGGGTCAAAATACAACTGTACTGAGGACTACTAACCTCTGGGACCTAAGGAACCAAACCCTCCATTTTAAAATACATCAAGAAGACCAGTTTGTGTTCTCATCTAAATAACAAATACTTTTAAAAATACCACTTAAACTCGTACAGTAGAACAGCCCAACTTGAGTACAAAGTGCAACAAAATACTATAAATATTGTCGATTTTCAGTGCGGAAGAAATTGAGGTCGGTCAACTACAAGTTGAATCTGTGTTGCCAATGACGCAAGCCTTCTATAAACTATTTGGAAAAAAAAAAGATATTAAAGCCGACGAGTCTCCCCAGCTCCGAGAACCTAACCTAGCCCAGGATTCATGTGACCTGTATCAACATTCCCAGTGCATGAATATCGTGACTAAACAAATATTCACGCTAGAAACGCTACTAACATTCGCGGACGAATTGCTCCTTCCTCGCTACCAACTCAACCAACCATCACGCTCTGCTATGGAAAGAGAGACACCACCGAAATCGTGATCACTACATCTCAAAACTTGATAAACCTAAATCAACTGTTCAAGAGAACGCTCTCTCTCTCTCTCTCTCTCTCTCTCTCTCTCTCTCACTGCATCCCGGAAGCTAGCACATCTTCGCTTCACGCTCGCTGAACACAGTCGTCACTGGACCTCCAGCATCACCACGAGCCTTTTTTGACCAGACCTTCAACGGATCTGCTCCAAGGCTTGGTCTGCTGGGTTTGGGCATTAATTTTCGGAAAAAAATATGTATATCAACAATACAAGAAACTAAGCAAAAAGACAATGTTTTCATCCTACGCGGGTAGACGTAATAAACGGAGTAAATATTTCACTGGAGTCAGATGTTCCTGTGAATTGGAAAATATACAGAATGAACTCTTGCCAACTTGTAGGTTACTGATTAATGCGTTTCCTACCGGGGGTTATCGAAACGATAAATGTTATTTGAACAATTTCACGCAAAAACTATCCACCCATACGTGCAAAAACATCTCCAATAACCTAATTATCAAAAAGCTTAGAGTAAAAGATAATTAGGATATATAAACTGTAGTACTTATCACCCAGTAATTTATGTACTGAAATCGATTCAATTCATCGACAACAACCGTGAAATGACGACTGAATCCCCCTGAAATGACGACTGAATCCCCCTGAAATGACTACTGAATCCCCCTGAAATGACGACTGAATCCCCTGAAATAACGACTGAATCCTCCTCTTCTAGACTTTGCTCGTCCGTTTTGTCCTTGAAGCTGTAATTCTAGTTCCTCTCGTCAGAGGACGGGACCAGGCCTTGTCTAAACAACTAAATCTGCCTTGACCGAAACTCAGTTTTATAAATAATGTTTTACATCCAACTTGAAACCACATGTTTTTAAATGTGGTTCCTACTAACACGAAACCACTTAACACCCTAGCTAGTCCCGTATGGCAGCATCATCAAGCCTTCTCGTGTCCAGCTCCTGGGCTGCGCGTTTTACGTATAGTCTAGCTACTTGAATCAGCTTTACAATGTGCAGTTCCTTTTTTTAATAACACTTTCGTGAAGATGAATTTCGACTCCAATCATAACACAAAATAATTTTAATTAAAAAAACAGCTTGAATGCAATTTTCATACTTTTATTTTCCCAATTTCATAGAAAACTTTAATTCTCCAAATTTGAAAGGCTTTGGCCCCTAAAAGCAACATACAAAATACAAAATACAAAGAAATTTACAAACATTTGGTGATATAAGACAATAATAATAATTTTGTAATATTTTATGTAATACTGTAAGTGAGCGAGTGTGGACTGAAACCACAAAACACTGTGTAAGAAACGAAATACTCAAAAGGTGTGAGTGGAATTTGAATGGCGCTGATTTTCAAATGCAGAACATAGAATTTACAACTTGTAGTTCTACATTAAGGGAAATGTGAGGTGGATGGACAGATATTATAGAGTGGGGTGAGTAAATACTGCACTGAATGGGGAGATAGAGCAAGGTTGATCAGATAACGATATGATATGATACGGAATGTGATCTCTTATGTACTATACATGGGCAAGCGATTAATTCACCTAAGTGAAGGTATACTACAGATGAGATACCAGATACTTCACCCCTGTGGGAAGTGCCACAGATGGGTGAGAACAGAGCGGTAATGTGGTGTAGGTAAAAACAAGAGGAGCAATTGTGGAAAACAAGTATTTTAAACAAGTCGTCATGGCCAACCTCACGCAGCGTTACCAACGTTAGCGACAATGGCCCCTTGTTTACGGAGCAATTTGTCAATCCACGTTCGTGTTGCATAAGTTTATGGTGACATGACACAGGAGAGGCGTCAATGGTTCTACAGAAGTAAAGGAATACCCCTACCCCCCTTCCCCCCCCTCCGCCCTTAAACTTGGCGTGAGAAGAAAACCAAATATAGAAATTCTGTTGAGGGGATTTGCTAGGCTGTAGCTGGGCGAGAACAGGGCGTCAGTGTGGAGGTTAGTAAAGCAAGCAAAGCAATTGTCGAAAAGCCTCCTCGTTAATAAGTGGTTGGCTGGTCGGTTGGTTGGTTATGTGGGCTTTATGCCTACTCAACTGCCAGGGTCACTAAAGCGGTTAACTTCAAACTATAATCACTAACCCCCCTAAAAAAAAGTACATGAGAACATGCAGGAAGTCAACAGGTGAATGATCGTGTAACAACAGTCAACACAAGAACGACCATAAGCCAACAGAAGGACCACAAACAGGTTAAAGAGACAACGATCATAAAGTTGACAGAAATAAAAAACATAAACATAATTAAGAGTCAACAGGAGAAACATCATATTACAACGATAGAAGGCAAAGAAACAGTAAACAAATAAGAGAATAAACAGTCACACAGAAAAAACATTTAAAACTAAAGTTTAACAGCCGCTTTTGTTGAACAAACTTATATATATATGATCCTTACGCGTCAACACATGCAAGCATCATTATCACTCAGGATGTCTGTCTGGCACAGCAGTTCAGGGAATATCACAACTAATTTAAAAGTTAATTCAAGGTAATCTAACTGTTAGTTTGTTCCGAAACCCGGCAGTTTAGGTCAATATTATCTCATTACATATGTTTGCCTACAGAGATATTGACATTTTTACTAAAATGTCCTCTTAGACACCGTTGATGATGTATTTGTAGAGACAGAGGCGATTTTGAAAAGATCAAGCCAATGACATAATACTTTCATGGATTTAAAAAGCACTGTCGATAAATGGGATTACTAATATGTGTGTGTTACGGGGAGAGGAAAATTAGGGCAAAGAAGACTCAACCTTCCACGTCCAACCTCTGTTGTCTAACCTCGTGCGTCTTTACCACCCAAAGTAAAGATAACCAAAAAACAAATAAGGTGCAGTAGACCTAACCATCCATGCCCGACCTATTCTTCTTTCCAAACCCCATCTTTGTTGCCCAAGTAATGATAATAATAAAACAAGGGCGCAGTAGACGGTGGGCAAGCAAGTGAGCAACACCACCCGAGTGACGTCATCCACACACACACTCACACACACACACACACACACACACCCACACACAAGTTAGGGTAGAAGACCTCCCACCTCGCTTGGCCAAATACGCCTCCTCACACACACACACACACACACACACCACCCTAAAAGACCTCCCTCCCTCATCCGAGGAGAATATATACCTCAGCTTCCATCTCAGAACTGTGTGAGGGAGAGACGGAGTTTCTTAGCCATGGAAAACTAAAGGGATTCATACTTCGAGACTACTGGAAAATAAGAGACAGATTTCGTGTTTCCATTTATATGACTGACGTGTGTGTGTGTGTATATATATATATATATATATATATATATATATATATATATATAAAGACTTAGCTTATATATATGCAAGACGATCGAGTGTGGGTTCAGCGTCATTCAAAACAATATCAGAGCCTCTCTTTGTTGTCACTTGACTCTCTTGACCTACCGAGCACGACGCGTGTGGGTCCGAAGTCCATCCTTGAAAACGACCCCTTTACGTACCAACGGCGTGACATTTGGCTTGACCCTTTTTAAGGGTCAAGTCAAAGGCCATGCCATCTCGTGCGGTCGTGCTCGTGAGACTGGGGAGTCGAACCCTAGCCTATGATCTGAGCTAAAACAGATACTGCACTGTTTACAATCAACAGTGTATAAGGAAAAGAATGGTAATGAGATGAAAGATGTGTCACACACACACACACTCACTTCTGGTTAAAGGATTTCCTTTCACTTGTGTGTGTGTGTGTGTGTCTGTGTGTGTGTGTGTGTGTGTGTGTGTCAACAACATAAACTCACAAATGGATGACGTCAGCAAGGTCACACTTGGTGGGAAGGATGACCTTGATATATATAACACATGTGTTATGTAGATCTAGCGAGACAGGAGACAGCTGGGATTTGATTTAGGCAAGTTTATTAAGTCCTTTGTAAATTGTTAGTTCATTGTAAGTTGTTAGTTCTTTGTAAATTGTTAGTCCACTGTAAGTTGTTAGTTCTCTGTAAATTGTTAGTTTATTGTAAGTTGTTAGTTCTTTGTAAATTGGTAGTCCACTGAAAGTTGTTAGTCGTTCGTAAATTGTTAGTCCATTGTAAGTTGTTAGTTCTTTGTAAATTGTTAGTCCACTGTAAGATGTTAGTTCTTTGTAAATTGTTACTTTATTGTAAGTTGTTAGTTCTTTGTGAATTGGCAGTCCACTGAAAGTTGTTAGTCCTTTGTAAATTGTTTGTCTATTGTAATTTCTTTATCTTTTCCAAGTTGTTAGTCTTCTCTACCCCCAACTTTCCCAACAGCTTGCCTACCACAATCAACATTAGAAAAAAACACTAAACAACCGCATCCTATTCTCCACCAAAACATCTTGTAAGATAACCAATGTCAACTCGACAATACTTCTACCATGGTGGAAGCGTCGTTGCTGGTTGACTCGACCCAAGCTAACGCTCAGACGGATCGGGTATGATTAACTGCCAAATTAGCCTTATGACCTGTGTAATACCACAGTGTCATTTGGTCGAATTCATTAACCCCACCGGTTAATGGGATAATCACGGTCCGGGAACTCATGTAAGCAGAGCACATTATCATCTGCTTCATGAGGTGAATGTTGAGAGCGACGGGCTTGGCTGCTGGCTGACTAGTGAAAAATGTGCAGTAATTACGTCTTCCACTAAATATGTTATTACTTCATAAGGGCGACAGTTTTAACTACTTTGGCCACATGGAATTATCTCCTTTTATGTGCTGGGGTCATTAGGTCCACCAACTTAAAATCATTATTACCAAATTTTCTTCAGGTGCTCGACACAATTCAAAGAACACATACATTGCCTGTGTTTCATCCCTGTTGAACGACTGATTGGCAAATGACTGTTTGGGATTTAGCCCAATCAACTGCCGGGGTCATTAAGGCCATCAGTGTCAAACTAGTACATCCAAACACCGAAAAATCCTAAAGTCTTTCTTCTAAATTCATTCTCTACCTTCTCATGTCTCTCCCAATAACTATGACCTGGCTCATTTCAAGAGACATGTTTTTCACTTTCTCAAAAA